>JACEIK010000147.1:59073-114824 GCA_018107945.1 Datura stramonium | reverse complement strand
CTCCTCCTCCTTCTTTATTTCTCAAATTTACTAAATTTTTCTTTGTAAACTAAAATATAGAATTCCACCATTGATGAGTTTTTTTAAGAACTATTTCCCTCCTCCTCCTCCTCCTCCTTCTCCTTCTTCTTCTTCTTCCTTTTTATTTCTTCCATCTTCTTTGTTTTCTTCGTTCTTCTTTATTTCTCCAATTTACAAAAATTTTATTTGTAAATTAAAATCTCGAATTCCACCATTGATGAATCTCAAGTGTGATTTCAAAAATTTGAGAACATCTTAGAATCTCAAACTTAGAACGGCCTGGTGTAGATTTAATGTGATTTTGAATAAAATTTCGGATTCAATCTCGAATTCCACCATTGATGAAGCTTGAAGCTTCAAAATTGAAACTTGGATTTGGAAAATTAAAATAATTTCAAAATAGGTATTGTTTCAATAATTAGAGAACAACTTGGGGAGCTTATATCTCAAATGTAGGATGCTTTAATGTACATTTGATATGGTTTTGTATAAAATTGTATCAAAGTTGTACGAAATAAGTTTATGTTGTGGTTGTATTAAATTTGTGTGACAGTTGTCCACAATTTTTGTTGTAGATTTATTAAATCTTTAAAAATGTAATATAAATTTTTATACAAATTTTATATTATTAGATATACATTTTATACCGAATTTGAGAAATTTTTTTAAATCTTGAGCGAGATATACAGATTTTATATTGATTTTTTTTATAATTTTCATATATAAAATTTTGAGCGAGATATACATATTTTATGTGATAAAAATAATTTTTTTTGTGTGTAATAAATTTTAAAGTTGGAGGATTTATATATGATATAAAATACAAAACCTGAATGACCCCCTAAATTCACAATTGATAAATTGTACACAGATTAGTAAAGTGTAAACGGACAAATAGAATTTGCTTCAGAATGATCAGATCGAATTTTTGAAGATAATCTCCGTACGCGGCCCACATGCTAGATTTTTACTGAATCTTTTGCTGATTCAATAGGCAGAGAAGTAGCCTTCTGAGGAAAGCGAAATCTCTCTTCTCTATCAATTATTTCCTCCAGTGTCATTTTAATTACAAGGTATACAAAATATAGTTGTTTCAAAATATAGTTGTTTCAAAATATTTGTTAGTTTCAAAATTCAAGAGATAGTTGATCATATTTTTCCAATTCTGCCCTCAGTACTTAAAGTTATTCTAAAATGTGAAAATAATAATTATTATTATATGTTCCCAAAAAAATTAATAGGGTTATATTAGTAAAATTTACCATCCCTATTAATTTTTTCTTAATGGGTGTGCAAATTTTATTCTAATAATTAAAAATGGAATAGAGGAAGTAGTTTCGAATAATGAAACTTATAATAAAAAAGAGGTTGTTACATATTAAACAAATCGATTCTATTTCTATATATTTTTCTGAAATTTATGCTTTTATCTCCAAAAAAAATCTAATATCGAATTTATTTTTACAATATTCAAACAGACTAATTTATGTATATACTTTTTTTTTATTTCTCTCTAGGAGCTTTCACCTTTATTTTCTTCTTGGCGTCTCAAATATGCTATCTTAAAGTTGGAGGTGGAGGATGCTTATCATCTAAGCAATCCCCTCTTATTTGAAATATATATTATCAGAATAATGATAGAAATAATTTTTTTTTATTTTGATATTCTATGAAAAATGTTATAACTTAATCAATAAGTCTAAGTCAGTCCAATTCTAAGTAGCGAAAATTTATTTTTACGGACGTTTACTCAATTACTTTTATACACGGGTTTTACACTATTAGATCGCCTAATAAATAATTAACATGTGACAATTTATAAAATGTGAGATTAGTAGCATGAAAAATAAGACAAGTTAACTGCTATAATGGGTTAAGATGCACATATAGTTTAAAATTTATCACATTGTCAATGTTGAGCTTAATTATATTCCATGTACTAGCGGTGAAAAAAGAATTTAGTTGACACTTGAAAACACACACAAGAAAAAACTATTTAAAAATTTAATCAATGTGCCAAATAAGAATATTCAAATGCTCAATAAAAATAGATCATAATTTGAATATCTAAGTAAAATTAACTAGCTATCAATGTATTCGGCGTTTTCACTCCTTCAATGCATAAAACCTTCCCAAATAAATTAAGTGGACAAGTTAGCAGGTGCTAAAATACATTAGTAGTGTAAAGGTGTGTACATATACCCACATGCATAGTGAAACTTTTGGTTATTTAGTCAAATGGCAAAGAAGTAGGGTCTCCAGTGTGGTGAACAAACTTGAAACAGGAGAGAATGTTGAAAACGTAATTTTAGCATAGGAAGCTGCGTAAGGTTTCTTCACTGTACAAAAGCTGTTTGTCTTGAAATTAGAAATGGATTCATTACTATATGTGGAAACCCTACACATGACTTCCCCAAAAAGGGTAAGTTTCACAATTCAGTCACACATTGGTGAGTAGACACCTTCTATGGTGAGACAATTTAAGACTTCAAGAGGACATGTCTTCCAATCATGTTAGACCTCAGGTTGTAATTTAATTGCTCAACCTTATAATATTGTCCTTGAAATGAGCAGCGAGGGTGAAATAACAAAACAAAGCATGACAAATTTGCCTACCTTTATTTAAGGTTTTTGTTGGTACGTGCTTCCTTCTAGTTTAAATAAAATTGAATACTAATATAGATGCTCATTTACTGATGAATAAAATGACGTGAAAGGGTACTCTGGCTAACCAAATTTTCATTAACCTAAACTAGCAAATATGCCATTCAAACAGTCTCACTTAGTTCTTTAAAACACATACAAATATACATATGATTGTACAAGTAATATAGCATGAATCAAATACCGTTTCAAGTACTAATTAAAAAGTAATAAACAATTGTAGAAATTGGTTGAATGTTAGATTGACTAAACTAAAATTTTCAATTAAGGAAATTGTAAAGAATAGAATAATCCCTTTATGGTTTTATCTTCTTCAAGTAAATTGGTTTACAAGAGCTATTAACTTTTTTTTTTTAAAAAAGAACTGTATCTGCCATTCATATCAACAAAAAATGTTTTTATAACGCATAATTGAACAGGTTTTGACTACTGCTACCTCACTATCACCTATACACTACAATACTATTCTAATCATAGTTACAATTTCTGTAGCTTTCAATACACAATGAAAATAAAAACTAAGTCCATAATCTAAGCGTAAGTATCGAAAGTGGGGAGCGTGGCCATCCATTTTGCCTTCATATGACCTCTAGTGTGGATATGCAACACTATTCCCTTCATCACCTAATCTGCTTTCATCTTCTTATTCTGGAATCGAATGTTGTTAATTTCTTTCTGGCCAAATCAGAGCCCTCATCATAGCAAATACACAACTGGATATCTCAGGAGGCCTATATTCTAATGCTTTCTCTATGTTTTAATGCAAATATTTATGGTTGCAAACATACATTGTATTTACTCATCTTGCTTTTGCTTGAAAAAAGGAAGTAGGATATGGGTGAGATAGTATTAGTGGGGATTTGAGTTTTGCAAATGTGGGTTGGGTTAGAAATAGCTAAAACCCATTTTTATAACTCAATTCAAAGATTATGGCTAGAAAATAGCTTAATCCTTCCCCAATCCAATTTGGGTAAAGTGTTAACTGAGCTTGGGGGTTGAAAGAACCCAAGTAGAATATGTGATAATTTCCAAACTAAACTCCTCTTAACGAGGAAGCGTACACGGTCGTTGCTCAAAACAAATATTCTCAACGGATGTCGGGGTCGAATCCCACAGAGATTAGTGAATGATTTGCGCAAGCGTTGTTCTAGGAAATTTGAATTAACTCGCACCAATTAAGAAAAATAAAACAGTAAATTTTGGGGGGAGAAAATAAAGTTAACAATATCGTGGAGTTTAAACAAACTCACCAAACTAGCAAAGTAACCAAAATTGATAGAAAATAATGAGTGAAGACTAGAGGTGTGTAGATGGGGTGCTAATCAAATAAGGATATGCTAGCTCATTAAGTTATTGTGAATAAGTGTAAATAACTTTGGACGAGATGACACCTATGTTTTTCAACCTCATGGATGCCATTTTCTCGAGTCCTTTCAAACCTCAAGACACAATTCAATTAGCCTAATAGAGTTTGAGTTAATAGATGAGTTATTTCTAGCCATCAACTACTAATTGGGATTATGATTATGGGTTTTGGCTATTTCTAGCCCAAATCTACGTAATCACATCCATTCCCACCATCAAATTCTCTCCCAATACTTGAATTCTTCTCTTTCAAGCTAAAATCAAGTAAGAAAAGTAAACCCACATTTACAACTATGGATCATTAATTATAAATTGGAGAGAACTCAACAGATTTATACTAATTAAGTAATATTGAGATGAATCTAGCAATACCCAATCTAATTAAGCGTCCATCATCACACACATCTAGTTGATGATTTAGCTACTCATAATTAAGAAAATAAAGAGTATATTCATCAATAAACTCAATGATTTCATTAGTAAGAGCAAGAAAAATCAAAGTCAAAATATATCTGCAACAATGGTTATACCTTGGTAAGGAAAAATATGAAAATAAGAAAGGCAATATTTAACCATCTCCTCCAATGGGGTTATTCTCTATTTCCCCAAAACAAAAGGAATATTCCAAAAGCTAAAAAGTATCAAAATTATGTACAGAGTACTTTCTTTTATACTATATACAAAAATAGGGCAACCAATCTCCTCTTTTTCAGTGTTAGACAGGATTGCCCCTATTCAGGCATTTTGTCACTTGCGAGGGGAACCAACGCTTCGCTAGTTGCATTCCGCGAACTGCCATCCGTCGTCTTAAACACTTCCAGTAACTTTCTAGGACCATTCGGTGACACCTTCGGTAGCTCGCTAGCCTCCATCTACGATCTGCCGATTACTTTACTCCTCAGTCCAGCAACTTCAAGCGCCTGTAGGCGATTTAACCGGTGAGTCGCCGGTTGATGTCCACGGTCGCCAGTTGTATTTTGCTCCTAAAATCAGTGGTCATCAGCGTTTGACCAGCGTTTCGCTGGTGTCCTCTGGTGTAGCACTGATTTTCACCCTGTTATACCCCAAAAGCCCTAAGATAAGACCCGTTAGTTAAAATGGAGAAAATATAAATTTCTACACTAGTTAGGAACCCCACGAGTTATTAAGTGACTTGTGGGGAGAGGCTGGGACTTGGATTAAAATTTGGAATTTTAGGTGACCACGGGTGTGACCATGATTCATGGTCAACACCACGAGTCCTCAGGTGTCCCATAGTCAAGGATTGACTGAAGACTTGATGAAGGGGGTAGCAAAGGTAATGACTGGTCACCTCGAGTCGTGGTGTCCCTCTTGGTGACCCCCAGAGGAAGAATTGGTAGTGAAGGTGACGACTGGTGACCACGAGTTGCGGTCACTGGTAACGATCCGTCCAGTCCCTCTTTGGGACTGGCAGTTTGTTTTTCTCTGTGAGTTTATTAAGGGCTTTTTTGTAATTCCTATGTTCCTAATGCCTAAACTATGTCATCTAAGATCAGAATAGAGTGTTTTTAGAAGGGTTAAGTCATTCTATGCCTATCTTAATTCATACATGCAAGTTTAGAATTTTGAGAGGTGATCAAGACTAGTTCTTCAAGGTTCTTCCTCAATTCTCTTTGGGCAATCAAGGAAGTGGTAAAAATAAGATCCCTATGAAGGATATGAATGGGTGCAATTGTCCATGCCCATGCCCAATTCCCTCTCAATTCATTATGTTCTAATTAATGATTCCATGGGGTTTTTACCCAATGCACGAATCCCTAAGTTTCTATCATGGGTATAATTTAAGCATGTTATAAATGATGAATTATGATTAATGGTCATATTTTATAATGTTTTAAATTATAAATTATGTTTTCTAGTTTTCTAAACTATGATGCCCATCCATGAATGTTCATGAAAGTTGAGATCTATGAAGTATGTATTCAAGTATGATGAGATACTTATGAAAAAAAGTATGATTTCGAAATATCCATGTTTATGTTCATGTTTTCAAAGTGAATCAAGTTGATTTCAAGCATGATAAGTAATGATTTCAGTCAACCCTATGACTCAGAACTACACGGCAATGTAGGTATGATTAGATTATTTGAGACCTGCTTTAGATCTTTCCCCTGCCCCCAAGGGGCATTGAGCTTCATATCAATATCATGGTAGCGCCCTTAGCCCTGAAAAGGCTTTGGATCGCTCTACCCACTTGAGTGTGATAGTCGAGACCAAGTAAGCTCTATCGTGGTAATGTCAGTTATATGACGAGTCTCCCATTGTTCCTCATGATTTCAGTTATGCATGTACATCAGTCATTATATTATGTTTTCGACAGGTTTGACCCAATGTTCAGTTTTATTTGTGATTATCAATTTTTAGCTTTGGGTCATTCAATTCAATTATGATGTTTAGATCATGATTTTAGAAAATAGCATGCAAGCCCTACTCTCAGAATCTTATTTTGATTATGTTTTATATTATGCATGTTTAATGATTTTACTTGCTTAACAATTTTACTTACCTTTCATACTCGGTAAACTTCATGTACTGACCGTATACTCTATGCTATATCATTTTATGATACATGCCCAAATATCAAGACTCAGCCTCGCTGCTAGCCAGATTCCCGAAGTTCGCATTCCTTAATCTCAATTGGTGAGTCCTAATCTTGTGAGGGCCCTTCTTAACAGTTGAATTTTGTCTTTTCAGTTTTTAGACTATAGCAAGTAAGTTGGGGTCTTGTCCCATCAACTCATCAGTACTAGAGGCTTTTTCGGACATAGTTTGTATTCAACTTTAGATTGATGTATGTACTCAGATGTTATGTTTGTTTAGACTTCCGCTATGTTATTCATGATAATCTTCTGCTTATCTATGATTGAGTTAGATGTTATGTCCATGCCATGGGTCGACTTGGAGCCTCTCGGGGTTCCTTGTCCCATGTCTTTATTTGGGCCTATGTTCGGATCATAACAATCTTGATATCAGAGCATTAGGTTTTTAAGTGTCTTAGCGTGTCCAAAACCCGTGTTAAGTAGACTCTTTTTCAAGGGTGTGAAGCACGCCACACTTAAGATGAAGAAGCTATGAGATGTTTAGGAAAAGTTCGCTTCTTTCATGATCTAAGTCATGCGATGAAATGTCTCTCTATCCTTCTAACTCGTGCTATACACGTCATCATGCCTCCCCATAGAGTAAATGGAAGGAGAAATACAAATAGAAATGGACATGAGAATTGTAATGGAGACGGGCACCAGCAGGTCCCACCAGCCCACCAGGAGCATATACTCGAGCCAGTTTCCCACGCGGAGTTCAGGGCAGCCATTCAGATGTTATCCCAAGCCTTAACCGCCTAGGTCAATCAGCAGGCGGTAGTGCATATCCCTTAGAACGGGAATGCGGCGGCACAAGAGGATGAACCCTCTCGAGTTCCTTGAATTGAAGGTGGACGAGGATCTATATGAGTTCATTGAAGAGGTTTTGAAGATCACCTAGATTATGGGGGTGACAGGGGAGGAGTGCGCCGATTTAGCTTCGTACCAGTTGAAGGGGGTTGCGCATATTTGGTTCAAGTAGTGGAAGATAGTGAGATAGTTGGAGGAGGCCCTATTAATTGGGATAAGTTTAATGCCGCTTTTCTAGATCGGTTCTTCCCTCGGGAGATGAGGGAGATCAAGGCGGTTGAGTTTGTGAATCTAATGCGAGGAAAGATGACAGTACATGAGCCTGCCTTGTAGTTCACACGCTTGTCCAGGTATGCACCTGAGATGGTGTCAGATCAGAGGGCCTGAGTGAGCCGGTTCATGCATGGGGTAGTAGACTTCCTAGTCAAGGATTGCCATACTGCGATGCTTCATCAGGATATCAACTTTGCTCGGATAGTCCGGTACACCCAGCAGATGGAGGCGGTACAAATGAGTTAGCGGGAGAGGGAGGACAAGAGGGCCAGGATCGATATCTTCGGATTCTCCCAGTAGAGGCCTAGTGGGCACCATCAGCAGTCTCATAAGAGATATTCAGCCCCAGCACCTTCGACTATGAGTCTTCCATCTAGGTCCAGATGCGATTAGAGGGGACGAGCATCAGGCTCGAGAGGCCAGAGTAGCAGACCCATAGAGATCAACCCTCTAGAGTGTAGAAGATGTGGTCGGAGACACACAGGGCAGTGTTTGGCGGTACAGGTGCTTGCTTCGGGTGTGGAAAGCCTGGACATATGCTTAGGGATTGCCCAGCAACCATACAAGGTCATGACAGGGGCGAAGACCCAGCTTCTAGTTCAGAAGCTCCACCAGCACGTGCAGCTCAGCAGGGCGCTTCTACTAGTACAGGTGGCGAACAATGCCAAAAAAGACTTTATGCCCTAGCATCCCGTCAGGAGTAGGAGGTCTCCCCAGATATAGTCACTGGTATGTTACGAGTATTCCACCTTGATTTATATGCATTGTTTGATCCAGGGGCTACTTTATCTTTTGTGACACCTAATGTTGCTAGTAGTTTTGGAGTCAGTCCCGAAATCTAGTCAGAACCCTTCTCAGTCTTTACTCCAGTTGGTGATTCAATCATAGTAAGACGGGTGTATAGAAATTTCCCAGTCACAATTCTTTAGAAAATCACCTCAGCAGATTTAGTAGAGTTAGCCATGACCGATTTTGATGTTATCCTCAGCATGGATTGGTTGTCTACATGCTACGCCTTAGTGAATTGTAGAACCCATGTAGTAGAGTTCATATTTCTGGGTGAACCAGTCTTAGAGTGGAAGGGTAGTTCATTTGTGCCTGTAGGTCATTTTATTTCCTACCTTAAGGCCAGAAAGATGATTATAAGGGTTGTGCGTATCATCTAGTTAAGGTTAAGGAAGCTACGTCCTACACCCCGACTATCCAGTCAGTTCCAGTGGTATATGAATATCTAGAAGGTGGAGGTCTTCTCCAAAGAGTGAGATGGTGTGCTCCGATATCAGGGTCGTTTGTGTGTTCCAGATGTTGAGGATTTGAGAGATCGAATGTTGCACGAGGCTCATGGTTCCAGATATTCCATACATCCAGGTGCCACAAAGATGTACTGTGACCTATGGGAAATCTATTGGTGGAATGACATGAAGAAAGACATAGCAGAGTTGGTGGCTAAGTGTCTTAATTGTCAGCAAGTGAAGGTTGAGCACTAATGACTAGGAGGTGTACTTCAAGACATCAGCATTCCTACTTGGGATTGGGAGGAAATCAATATGGACTTCATCATACGATTGCCTCCCATTCGTCGATAGTATGACTCCATTTGGGTGGTTGTGGACAGGTTGACCAAAGCAGCTCATTTCCTACCGGTCAAAACTATTGATTCAGTGGAGGATTATGCTAAATTATACATTCGGGAGCAAGTTCAGTTGCATGGAGTGCCACTATCCATTATATCGCATAGAAGTACTCAATTTACCTCACCGTTTTGGAGATTGTTTCAAAAGGGACTTGGTACTCAAGTCAAGCTCAGCACAAAATTTCAACCGAAAACAGATTGTCAGGTGGAGCGGACTATTCAGAATCTCGAGGACATGTTAAGGGCATGCTTGATTGACTTTAAGGGTAGTTGGGATGATCATTTTCCTCTCATTGAGTTTGCGTATAGCAATAGCTACCATTCCAGCATTTAGATGGCTCCGTTTGAGGCTCTCTATGGGCGGAGATGTAGATCGCCTATTGGTTGGTTTGAAGTTGGTGGAGCTGCAGTTGATGAGTCCAGGTTTAGTCCATGAGGCTATGGAGAAGTTTTAGCTTATAAGGGACAGGTTGAAAGTAACTCAGAGTCGTCAAAAGTCCTATGTGGAAGTGAGGAGGAGAGAACTTGAGTTTGAAGTCGATGATTGGGTGTTTCTGAAGGTACCTCCTATGAAGGAAGTGATGAGGTTTGGAAAGAAAGGAAAACTTAGCCCCTATTATGTTGGTCTGTACAGGATTGTGAAATGGGTAGGCAAGGTAGCGTATGAGTTGGAGTTTCCCTCGGAATTAGCTTCAGTCCATCCAGTTTTCCATGTATCTCTCTTGAAGAAGTGTTTGGGTGATCTAGCTCTAATTTTTTTGGTGGACAGTGTCGGTGTGAGAGACAACCTTAGTTATGAAGAGTTTCCAATGGAAATACTGGATTGTCAGGTTTGAAAGCTAAGAAACAAATAAGTAGCTTCATTCAAGGTTTTATGGAGGAATCAACATATTGAGGGAGCTACATGGGAAGCAAAAGCGGATATGATGGCTAGATACCCACATCTATTTCCTTCCGCTCAATTTCAACTTGAGGTATCAATGGGCTCCTTAGTACTATATTTAGTTTCATGTTCATCTCATGAACCTCAGTTTATTTCATGTAAATGGATGTATGTGTTGTTAAAGAATTCAGTTCAGTCATGTAGTTCAAATCGGAGTCAGTCACTCTGTCAGTTTTCAGAAATTATGTTCAGTATTTGAATGTGATGATTGCATTTCTATGCTTTTTAATATTATTTTCAACATTCAAGGATGAATTTTCCCAAGGAGGAGATATTATAATACCTCAAAAGCCCTAAGATCAGACTCGGGAGTAGAAACGAAGAAAACAGAAATTCCTGCACTAGGTCACAGGACGAGTCATCCTGTGACTCGTCAGGAACCCCACGAGTCATTAAGTGACACATGGGGAGAGACTAGGACTTGGATTGAAATTTGGGATTTGAGGTGACCACGGGTGTGACCACGAGTCGTGGTCAACACCACGAGTCGTCAGGTGTCCCGTGGTCAAGGGTTGACTAAAGACTTGATGAATGGGGCAGTGAAGGTAACGTCTAGTCACCACGAGTCGTTGGGAACACCACAAGTCGTGGTGTCCCTCGTGGTGACCCCCAAATGAAGAATTGGTAGTGAAGGTGATGACTGGTGACCACGAGTCGTGGTCACTGGTAACGATCCGTCCAGTCCCTCGTTGGGACTGGCAGTCTATTTTTTTCGACGAGTTTATTAAGGGCATTTTTGTAATTCCTATATTTCTAATGCCTAAACTACGTTGTCTAAGCTCATAAAAGAGTATTTTTATAAGGGTTAAGTCATTCTAAACCTATCCTAATTCATGCATGCAAGTGTAGAAGTTTGAGAGGTGATCAAGCCTAGTTCTTCAAGGTTCTTCCTCAATTCTCTTTGGGCTATCAAGGAAGTAATAAAAATCAAATCTCTTCAGGTATGTAAGGCTATGAATGGGTGCAATTGTCCACGCCCATGCCCAATTCCCTCTCAATTCATGATGTTCCAATTAATGATTCCATGGGGTTTTTACCAATGCATGAATTCATAAGTTTCAATCATGGTATGATCTAAGCATGTTTTAAATGATGAATGATGATTAATGCACAGATTTTACAATATTTTAAATTATAAATTATGTTTTCAAATTTTCTAAACTATGATGCCCATCAATGAATGTTCATGAAAGTTGAGATCTATGAAGTATGTGTTCAAGTATGATAAGATGTTTATGAAGAAAGTATGATTTCGAAATACCTATGTTTATGTTCATGTTGTCAAAGTTAATCAAATTGATTTCAAGCATGATAAGTAATGGGAAAGCCCATAGTATGTCTTATGATTTCATGAATTCAGTTACCACATAGTGTTGGAGTCAAGACTCCCATTAATTTTAGTTTGTGGTATGGTTTGAGTCAAGGCTCCTCATGTTATAATTTTAGATTATGCATGTATGTTATTATTCAGCTTCATCACTAGACGATGGACAACTTTGTTGAAAAATGATGGAGAGAATATGCATGATTTTGGGAGTAGTGTCTAGTACTGAGTAGGCTAAGGGTCAGTAAACCCTATGCCTCAGAACTACGCGCCAACGTAGGTATGATCAAATTATTTGGGACCTCCTTTGGACCTTTCCCCTGTCCCCAAGGGGCCTTGAGCTTGATATCGATATCATGGTAGCGTCTTTAGCTCTGGCAAGGCCTTGGACGACTCTCCCTACTTGAATGTGATAGTCGAGACCACGTAAGCTCTATCGTGGTAATATCGGTTATATGACGAGTCTCCCACTATTCCTCATGATTTTAGTTATCCATGTACATCAGTCATGATATTATGTTTTCAGTAGGTTTGACCCAATGTTCATTTTTATTTATGATTATCATTTTACAGCTTTGGGTCATTCAATTCAGTTATGATGTTCAGTTATGTTCAGATCATGATTTCAGAAAATAGCATGCAAGCCCTACTCTCAGAATCTTATTTGATTATGTTCTATATTATGCATGTTTAAGGATTTTACTTACTTAGCATTTTTACTTACCTTGCATACTTGGTGCATTCCAGGTACTAACCGCAATACTCTATGTTGTGTCATTTTATGATACAGGCTCTGAAATCCAGACTCAGTCCCGCCGCTAGCCAGATTCCCGGAGTTATCATTCCTCAGTCTCAGTTGCTGAGTCCTCAACATTCCAGGGCCCTTCTTAACAGTTGAATTTTGTATTTTCAGTTTTCATACTATAGCGAGTTAGTTGGGGTCTTGTCCCATCAACTCATCAGTATTCGAGGCTTTTTCGGACATAGTTTGTATTCAACTTTAAATTGATTTATGAACTCAGATTTATGTTTGTTTAGACTTCCGCTATTTTATTCATGATGATCTTTCGCTTATCTATGATTGAGTTGGATGTTATGTCCATTCACTGGGTCGACTTGGAGCCTCTGGGGTTCCTTGTCCCGTGTCTCGATCCTGGCCTATGTTCGTGTTGTGACACAGATTTAATCCTTTTTACTCCACTTCTTTATCTTTCTCCTCAACTCAGATACCTACACGTAAAAATGCAAAAAGGGCATAAAATTCATCTAAATGACCTGAAAACTAAGCTAAAGTTCATGCTCAAGAGCCTAATGAGTTGGTAAATTATAAACTTATCAAACCCCCGAACTTAAACCATTGGTTGTCCTCAAGTAATGCAATTCTTACCACTTGAGAAACATGACACTCCACAAGAGCTTAGACATCAATGACCACTTAATCCATGAAAACCCAAAAAAATGTGCTCACCAACTCACCGAAAAAGAAAAATAAGCAAATTCCCCAAAGAAATCAAAGAAAAATATATGGAAAAATTTTCAAGAGGCCACCACAAGTCAAAGGCATGGTTTACAAATGCTTTTATTTAGCAAAACAAGGGCATATCTTATCCAACGAAAGACACATAACATCTTAATTCATAATCATCGTACATTTATAGCTTGCCTTAGAGCTCGTACTACTCATGCCTCAATCACATCTTTACCTTAATGCAAGTGTGTTCTCAAAAGGAATGATTTCACTCATCAAAGAGAGAATCCCTTTTTTTTCTATAATGAATTGATGCACACATAAGGGATTTTAGAAAAAGATGATCACACTCACTCTCCCAAAAGAAATCTTCACGCACACAACTCGACCCATAGGCTTTCCTTCGTGAAATTCGCCACTTATATAGAGCAACTACACTCAAAATCAATTAGGACTTGCAGGTCATGATGAAAGCTAGGGGTAATGGTAAGATAATTTTTTGGCTCTAGAGACTAGATCCTCCCTAATGCCTTTATGTGAATACTTCAATCCTTCCCATCTAACTTTTTATATTGCTTTACCTTATTCCTCTGTTTGCAACTATTTGTCTCTATTATTGTTCAAAGATCTCCTTGTAGCTCCTTTGACTATCACATTAAGCTGTATAATCAAGAGGTAACACCATTTCACTTTTCTTTTCTCTTTTGGTATCTTAAGGTTCCTTAGCTCATCAATTCATTCCTTTTTCTCATAGTTTGGTGCTACCTCAGATTGATGCTTCTTATATATCCCCCTTTCTTGAAAACCCCCCCAAACTTAGGCTCTTTGCCTCTTACTTACTGATTTCCTTATCTCTCCCTATGCCTTTGGGTCTTCAGCCCCCATTTTTCTCATTCTCTCAACACTAGAAATTAGGGAGGATGGGTGTCAAGAAGATGGGATCAAAAAGGGACGTCGACTTGTAAAGCAGTTTCCAAAAATAAACAGTTTAAAAGGCTCAACACTGGCTAGCAACGGGAGACATTTTTTGAGGTCATTTTCAATAGAGTGAATGGTCAAATGAAAGCCTAAAATCATGTTCTAAGTGCAGCTACATCTAGAATTCGCCTTGAGTCACACATAGGGAAAATTCTAGACAACAAGCTATGCATGAGATTCACAAAAATCCTTACTACACAAGGCATCACACCCAAAGAGTCCACAAAAGTTATTATCGTCACAAGATTTTGATTCAAGACATTAGAGAGACCGAATTCATATTCCAAACAAGGAATTTACAATGTATGAAAAAAGAGTGCTACATTTCTCATTTCAAATGCTCATTTTTCATTTGTCATGTTCATGCCACATCTCAAAATTTTTGGTGGTACCTCTCAAAATAGCTCAATAGAATACTCAGAAAGACATGACATTTTCCCTTAAGAGAGTCACCTTATAATCTATCATCGGGAAGTGCCAACCCGGTTCGACAACAAAAAGAAAAAAAAAAAAAATACTCCTTTGGAAAGAACCGTAATATGAAGAAAACACTTATAGTTTGATTACTATTCTACTATTTACACAGGCGAACAAAAGAATTTTGGGTCACAATGCGACATTTAACAATTCGAAGCAAGGACCTATTTTCAACACTAACATCTAAAAATCATTCATTTCATTCATTAAAAATTTTATCAACACAACCAGCCGGGAAGGGAAATCATCAACAATATAAAAAATGAGCCCGACAAAGACTCACAACTCTTCATCATATAAAAACAAAATCCCGACAAGGGATACATCAAACCATCAACAAAATAAGAAAAAAATGACCCCCCATCAAAACATTTATCCCACCCCTAACATAAAGATTACACTTTCCCCAATGTATGCTTGCAAAATAAAGGGGGCGAGAGAATCCCTGAGTGGGTCACTCCTCATGATACACATCATCATCTACACTTGCTCCTGCCTCACCATCAAAGCCTTCATCAAACAGATATTCAGCATCATCTCCCAAGCCCTCAAACAAATCATCTAGAGGGCCTCAAAATGTAGAAGGGGCAGCCATTACACCGTCAAGAGCACTCAAATTAGGCACCTCCACGGATGTCCGACTTTTTCACTCCCTTACTTCAATATAGGGAGAAGTGACAGCCCCCTCCACAACATCTACCCATTTTCACAATGTGGTAAGACTCTCATACATAAATTTTATTTTCCTCTTCACTATTCGGGTGATGAGGGTGGGGAGGCTCCTTGCAAACTTTTGAAGCTGACTCTCATAAGAGTTGCTTATTTCCACCAACTAGTGGAGCCCGCTTTATTGGAATGATGTATGAGGGGGTGATGCTCCCCACATAGGTATGTCACTACAGGTATAGCCCGAAGCTTCTGGGTAAGGCATATTTAAATTCGGGGCTTATGGAGACTGCTTAGAACCATGGGATAGAGAACCCTCTGGCATATCAAAAGCCTACATCCATTTCCGCTTGATGTTGGGTTCCTCAACATCCATTTTCCGATCTAATGTGATTACGCCTGAAGTAGGAATAGGGGTCTCATTTGGGAACAATGGCACTCTGGCTTGCAAGCATAGTAGGGAAATGAGCACGACATATGGCATGGAGGTGCTGGCTTGCCTTGCTTTCCTCTTCATTTGTAGAGCCACAATCTCCCAAAAGTTTATGGGGACCCCTGTCATGATGCAAGATATAAGGATAGCCGCTTCCAAGCTGACCCGATGCTCGTTCTTGGATGGTATGATGCAGCCACAGATAAAATCTAGCCACAAGTTGGCTTCGAATTTTAGATCATGCGAAATTTCGCTGCCTATAGTAGCCTAGAAAGGTGTTTCTGCCGCAATGGTTGGAGCTATCCATGAGAATTGGTTCTCCTTATCAGTAATCTTGGCCATGTATTCTGAGTCAGTTTCCATCTCGTCCTCCCATAACAAATAATTGATGGCTACTGGAGTAATGTCAACCTCCACCCCTCGCACCATAACTGACGGTAGACAAGGAAATTCATTGACTTTGCATCTATGGTTCATGCTCTCCTGCCTATCCTAGTAGGAAGCATAGAACTCTGGCACCAATCTTGGATAGTAATCAGGTAGAGGATTGGAGAAAGTGTGCCATTTTCTATTAGTGAACTTAGTTGTGAGTTGGGAAGGTCACCGTGTAGCCCCATAAAATCAAACCTCATTTCAACGGTGATTGATCTTCCCTTGCAGAAGCTGTAGTGCCCCCTTCATGTACGCCACAGAAAACATGATGGCCTCTCGTGAGTTGGTGGGCACCGCGAATTCCTTAGCCTTTCCTTTGCCCTTTGTGGATGGGCAGGCTGGGGCTCTGCCCTTACCGGGGTTCCTGGATGAAGTCATTTTCTGCAAATATGATGTTAGTGGCACCCATAATGTATCCTTTTGCATTTTTCCAATGATAAAATGAAACAACAAACAACTACTCTAAATTTTAAATGAGAAACAAGAGGAGGAATTAGAAACTAATGAACTGGCAGCACCGGTGAAACACCGGCAAACTGCAAGAGGTTATCCGCGGACCGTCGAGGAACCACTAGTGATAAGCAGAGAACTAGGGTAGCAAGTTTTCCACTGGCGATAGATCGGTGAGTCTCCGGTCTAGATCTGCTAACCGCTAATGTATCGCGGGGTTAGAGCAGTGGCCTGAAGCTTATATTAGCCCGAACTAGTGTTTCATCGATGTTCCACCAGACCTGACCGATGAATAGCTGATGGTCATCGTCCTTAGTGATTCACCATGAAATATAATATCAAAATTCTCAAACACTCACTCACATCATATCAAAGCGTTACCTACACATATGAAAAGGGACAAAATGATGATTTACCCTTTAGAATAGCGTCACTCGATCTATCATAGGTTAAATTTGGTCTTTTTAATCTCGTGGGGTTACTCAAACTTCACCCCACTTAACTACACAAGAACAACCATTTCCTCCACACCCATTTAAGCTTCCTCTATCACCCCTCTAATTTCACATAGTATCAACTAACTTCAATCAACAAGTATGGTCTCAATCATGAAAATGTTGGGTAGAAGGGTGGTAAAAAGAAGAGAGATATGTGTGATAACAACAACTATATGCAATAAGATTTCCATTGATGAGAAAATAAGGAAGTTAAGAGTACATTACCACAATAAAGAGAATGAGTGTAGAGAGTAGCTGTGGAAGCTTGGGAGTGCTCAACAATGGTATAATTCCGGAGCTTTGCTAGTAGAGTGGGAGAGTATAGTGATAGTTAGGTAGATGGGTTGGGGGAATTTTATAGGTGAGAAGATGTAATTGTGGTTGGTTCAGGAGGAGGTGGATGGTTAGTAGTGCTTTAATTGTATAGGAAGTGGAAGAGAGGGAGTTTTTGGAATATGGAAAAGTGGGATGCTGGAAAAAAAAAGGAGTGTGGGAAATTGTTAAAAGGTGGAAAAAGGGATGTTTAGGAGAATAAAAAAGGAATTTTGGCAGGTTACGGTGTCTTCAAAAAGATTTTGGGTTGGGCAGGTCCATGATTTGGTCAATATTTTAAAACAAAGTACGTACCTCCAGCGGCATTACACCGAAGATCGCCGATTGGAACTGTCGATTAGCCACCTTACCATCATAAGCTTGATTTTGTGCCTAGTTCATTGTTTTGTACCAGCGATTTACCGGTGGTTCACGGATTGGGTTCTGCATTCCGCTGGTGGGTCTCCATTTTTGCACTCATTTATCAGGTGTTCTGGCTCGCACCATCGTTCAAGCTGCGGTTCACAACTACGTATCGGCATTTCACCGATGCCTTCACCGGTCTGAAAATTTTCTTCCCAGGTTTTTTCTTTCATGATCAAGGGTGTGGTTGTTCACTAGCTTGATCAATGATTCACCAGTCTTAACGTAGTGCCTGCCTTGTTTTGTGCTTCTTCTCCATTCTTCTTGGTTTGTGCTTCTTCTCCTTTCTTCTCACCTACTTAGTCCTACAAAACCAAAAACAACAATTACATTAAGAACATTCAAAAGAACACACCTGGGTTGCCTCCCAAGAAGTGCCTTAGTTAACATCGTGGAATGACGTATTTCTCATTTAACATTCATTCTTTGAAGGATCATCCTCTGACTTAGCCTCCTCCATACTCATTCTCCTCATGTAGCACTCGAATCACTTTGAATTCATCGGGAGGTTTAGAGGATTGACACACCTTAAAGGTAACCTCTTCACCTCCAATCCGGAACTTGAGTTCACCTAGCTCCACATCTACCAAAGCTCTACCCGTGGTGAGAAATGGTCTCCGTAAAATGATTGGAACTTCTGCATCCATCTCACAATCAAGAACTATAAAATTAGCTGGTAGAATAAACTTATCTACTCTCACCAATACATCCTCTAAAACACCCACAGGTTTCTTGATAGAGCTATCGACCATTAACAATCTTATTGATGTAGGTTGGTGTTCCCAAGACCAAATTTCATGAATATTATGAGAGGAATCAGATTTATACTTGCCCCAAGATCACAGAGGGCTTTCTTGAACACACACGGCCCAATAGTGCACGGGATTGTGAAGGCTCCCGGATACTCCAATTTTGGGGCAAGGTTCCTAAAATGATGTGTTGTCTATATGGTCCCCACATCTACAACCTTCTTCTTCTTCAGCAGCTCTTTCATGAACTTTGCATGTTCGGGCATTTGAAGTAAAGCATCCACCAATGGTATATTTATGGACAATTTGCTAAACATGTCGATAAACTTACTGAACTAATCATCCTTCTTTTTCTTGGCTAACCGTTGTGGATAAGGAGGTGGAACTCTTGGTTCTTGTTCTTTTTCACTTGAGGCCTTCATGCCTACCCTTCTTCATCAACATTTGAGGGAACTTCATCAACCTCTCCCTCACCTTCATCTTCAACATTATCACAACCGTTTGGTGCTTTTGGCACCGCCTCAGATCCTTTTTCATCATTTGTATTAGGAGCAAAAACTTCTTTGGTTTTAACACCTGCATCTCCAAGCATTTTGCCACTCCTCATGACAATGGCCATGCATTTACCATCTTTTTTTGGGTTTGGTATTGTATCACTCAGAAGTGTTCCCTTTATTCGGGGGTTCATTTGAGAGGATAAGTGGTTCATTTGGGCTTCCAAATGCTTGATGGAAGCTGAGTGTGAACTCACGGTTCGTCCAAGGTTAGACACCTCCCCTTTCAATTTCTTGACCCCACTGTAGGCTGATTCTACTTTCTTAAGAACTTTTGCTAACATCTCTTCAATTCTCGAGCTCTCTGCATCACTCACACATGGTTGAGCTTGGGCTTTCTCAGCTTTAGGAGGGGGAACATATGGATTCGAACTTTGATGATATCAGTCCCCCTCATGATTTTTCTCTCTATTGCCCCATCTCTCATTTCTTTCGGGCCATCCCTGTGCGTCGCGGTTTCTCCAACCTTGATTCTCTTCCCTTGGGCGCCAAGGGCCTTGATTAGCCCCTTCATACCTGGGTTGCAAACCCCCATCTGATTTTCCATGTGTTGACACTCCTCCTCATATCTTGGTGGCGACGATTCTCCTTCAAACTGCATTGGACCTTGCATTCCTATAACATTCACAACTTTAGATCCGACCCCATCACATGTTTAGTCATTAGCTCCAGTTGTGTCATTACATTAGCAAGATTTTCATCTCTCCTTTCATCTCTCTTTCACATTTCAACTGCTAAGGCACTAGAACCCAAATCATGTGAATATACATTAATCTCCCTATTCCATGCCCGATTTGTCATTGTCATTCTATCCATGAGAGCATTAGCTAACCCATACGTCTGATCCATAATTGATCCTCAAGCTAAATTATTGTCCACAGATT
The DNA here is from genome assembly GCA_018107945.1 of Datura stramonium. NCBI lineage: Eukaryota > Viridiplantae > Streptophyta > Magnoliopsida > Solanales > Solanaceae > Datura > Datura stramonium. The sequence continues at coordinate 94,868 of JACEIK010000147.1, read as the reverse complement.
TGTTGATGGAGTCTAGGGCTCGGTAAAAGTGTTGAAGCAGCACTCCATCGGAGAGACCATGGTTAGGGAAAAGGGACACCTTCTTCTTGAACCTTAGCCATGCTTTATGTAAAGGCTCCCCTGGCTCTTTCCTAAAGTTTGTAATGTCATCCATCAGTTTCGACATCTTTGAGGGAGGGAAAAAATGATCCAAAAATGCTTCAGTCAATTCTTGCCAAGAGGTGATACAACCCGGAGGGAGCTCCTTCAACCACATAGTTGCCTTTCCCGTTAGGGAGAACGGAAAGAGCCCTAACCTGATAGACTCTTGACATATATTTTTTATATTAAAAGGGTTGGCAAAAATCCAAGAAATTTTTCAAGTGGTGGTTTGCATCCTCAGTCGGTTTACCTCCGAAGAGCCCTTTCATCTATAACAAGTGTAACATTATGCTAGTAACGTGAAACACTGCATTCCCTACCATGGCAGGTAGGCGAATGAGCTCCTTCTACTTCAGGCATAATTGGTTTTATTCTCTTCATGCTCCATGTGACCTTCAACCGAACTATCCCCTGCTTGTGAATGTTTGCTCATATGAATTCACCCTAATAACAAACAACAAGAGAAACGTCAACAACTAAGATACAAAACTAGCTCAAATTAACAAACAACACAAGGATGTCAAGTGCTAGTCCCTGGCAATGATGCCACTTTTGATAATGTCAAAATTACACTCCTCTTAAAGAGAAAGATTACATGGTCATTTCTCAAAACAAATACTCTCGATGGATGTCGAGGTAGAATCCCACAGAGACTAGTGAATGATTTGTACAAGCGTTTTTTTAGGAAATTTAAATTAACTCACACAAATTAAGGAAAATAAAATAGTAAATTTTTGAGGAATAAAAATGAAGTTAACAATAGGAAGAAAAATAAAGTTAAAAATATTGTGGATTTTAAACAAACTCGCCAAACTAGCAAAGTAACCAAAATTGATAGATAATAATGAGTGAAGACTAGAGGTGTGGGGTAGATGGGGAGCTAATAAATAAGGATATGCTAGCTCATCAAGTCATTGTGAATAAGTGTAAATAACTTTGGACGAGATGTCATCCTATGTTTCTCAACCTCATGGATGCCTTTTTCTCTAGTCCTTTCAAACCTCACGAAATAATTCAATTAGCCCAACAGAATTTGGGTTAATAGATGAGCTATTTCTAGCCATAAACAACTAATTGGGATTATGAATATGGGTTTTGGCTATTTTTAGCCTAACTCTACATAATAACATCCATTCCCACCATCAAATTCTATCTGAATACTTGAATTCTTCTCTTTCAAGCTAAAATCAAGTAAGAAAAGTAAACACACATTTGCAATTATGGATCATCAATTATAAATAGGAGAGAACTTAACAGATTTACACTTATTAAGCAATATTGATATGAATAGTAAACCATATAACCCTCTGTACCTTGTGGAAGAGTCAAGACAGATGCTGAGGTCAACCTATCTTTCAACTCCTGAAAACTGTGCTCATACACCTCTAACCAGTGAAACCTAGCTACTTTATGAGTAAACTTTGTCAATAGAGTGGAGATAGTAGAAAAGCCTTCTACAAATCTACGATAATAACCTATCAAACCCAAAAAACTACGAACCTCTATAGGATTTAAGGGTCTGGGCCAACTCTTTACTGCCTCTATCTTCTAACTATCCACTCTTATACCTTCAGCTATAATTACATGACATGGAAAGCCACAAATGTTAGCCAAAATTCACACTTAGAAATTTTTGTGTACAACTTGTGCTCCTGGAGAGTCTGTAACATAGCTCTTAGGTGATCTGCATGCTCAACCTTTGATTGTGAATAAATTAGGATGTCATCGATAAAGATAATCACGAATACATCAAGGGAGGGCCTAAACACCCTATTCATTAAATCCATAAAAGTTGATGGGACATTAGTAAGCCCAAATGACATCACTAAGAACTCATAATGGCCATATCTGGTTCTGAAGGCAGTTTTAGGGATATCAGCTTCCCTAACCTGTAACTTATGGTATCCGGATCTCAAGTCAATCTTTGAGAAGCATCTTTCACCCTGTAATTGATCAAACAGGTCATCAATCCTGGGTAGTGGGTATTTGTTCTTAATAGTAACCTTATTCAGCTACTTGTAGTCAATACACATTCTTAATGACCCATATTTCTTTCGCACAAACAACACCAGTGCACCCCACGGCGACACACTAGGTCGGATAAAACCCTTCGCGATCAAATCTGTCAACTGCTCCTTTATTTCTTTTAATTCTGCTAGGGCCATTCTGTATGGGGGTATGGATATCAGCTGAGTTCCTGGAAGTAAATCAATAGAAAAATCTATCTCTCTTTCAGGAGGAATTCCAGGCAAATCCTTTGGAAAGACCTCGGGGAAATCATTTACAATAGAAATTGACTGGAGAGTCGCAGACTCACATTCCAAATTTCATACTCGAACCAAGTGAGAAATACACCCTTTGGATATCAACTTCTGAGCCTTAAGGTATGAAATAAACTTACATTTAGGTGTAGTGGTATTACCTTGCCATTCCCGGACCAGCTCGCCGGAAAAATTGAATCTGACAACCTTGGCTCTGCAATCAACATTTGCATAACATGCCGCCAACCAATAAATACCCATAATGACATCAAAATCAACAATTTCAAGATCAACTATATCATCTAAGATTGATCTATCACATACCAATACTACACACTTCTAGTAAACTCGTGTAGCTAACACAGATTCACTAATTGGCGTAGAAACAACAAATGGTATAGATAATAACTCAGGGACTGTCTAAAACTGACTCTCAACCAATGGTGTAACATAAGAGAGTGTAGAACCAAGATCAAGCAATACATATACTACGCAAGAATAAATAATCAAAGTACCTATAACAACATCAGGTGAGGCCTCCTGGTCCTGTTGACCGCCCAAAGCATAAAATCAATTCTTGGTTGCCCAAGAACTAGAAGCCTCTCTCCCTCTACCTCTGCCATGGCCTGCTTCCAACTGAGGATCAGGTCTAGGAGGTCGAATGGAGGATGAAGAAGAAACTTCTAATCGCGGATGATCCGCCTCAACTCTAGCTGAACAATCCCTCATAAAGTGCCCTGGATGTCCACAACGATAGCATACATTCTGCCCCTGATAGCACTGACCTGAATGAGATTTCTCACACTGAGGACAAGGCGGCAATGGAAGTTGCCTCTGCCCCGCCCGCTCCTGTCATCAAGAGCTAGACGGAGCTGGACTTGGTCTTTTCTCTGTCCTTGAAGCTGAGGTGGGGCACTCCCTACAGGCCTAACTAACTGTCAGGATGACTGAGCCCTCGGGTCACCCTGCGACCCTCTATAAGGACCCATAGTCCTAGCTCTCTTTCATTGATCCTGCTGTCTCCGAGTATCTCGTAATTGATAAACTAAATCCTCTATCCTTAGGGTGAAAGCCTTAATTCATGCAATATCCATGTGCTCCTGAGTAGATACCCTCAAATAATCTAGAGCTATATGAAGCCCCAACCCTAACACGAACCGATGAACTCTATCCTTCATCACCTGAACCATGTGTGGAGCATACCTAACAAGAGAATTAAAATGAAGACAATACTTATGCACACTTATACTTCCCTGCTCTAGATGCAAAAACTGCTCAGCTCGAGCCTGTCAAAGCTCCTCGGGTAGATAGTGGTGCATAAAGGCCTTAAAGAACTCTTCCCACTCAGCTGGCGGTGCAACGACTCCTCTGGAATGAGCCCAAGCCTCATACCGCAATATAGCCACATCACATAGTCTGAAGGCCGCCAACTCTACTTCCTCAGTCATTGTAGCTCGCATCACCTTCAACACCTTATAAGTCTAATTAATAAAGTCCTGAGGATACTCTCTTGGGTTTGATCCGGTGAATATAGGAGGACTCAAACTCAAGAACTCGGAGGCCCTAGAAATCTCAGTTGCCTGGACTCTATATCTCTCTATTGCCTCCAATTGTCGCTCCTAACCTGAAGCTATACGCTCCATCCACTGAACAGCTCCCTCAAGACCCTGTCCTTCCAGAACAATCGGAGGTACCACAAGTGTGGAAGGTTCTGCCACTCTACTACCCTCAGGTACTGCTGGTGCGGGAGGAGCTGGAGGTCTATCTTCCATTGCTCTAACCGATGCTAGAGGAACTATAATACTTGGGGCAGGAGACCCACTCTAAGCCTCTGACCTGTCACCCTAATCCATTGCAGGGTGACTAGTACCCTCTCCAATGGCTGTGCCAATCAACCTCATAATTGTCCTCCTTGTCACAGGCATACTCTGAAACAATAACACGAGTTAGATATCGCAGTACTTATGACCTCGCCCTATAGCACAAACTATTAGTAAATGAAGTGAAATAATTCCTAGATGTCCTGTAGCTTCCTGATTATAAGTATAGTGCACAACATACCCATAAGCAAGACTCTACTAGACACGATTTTGTGGACTACCTAGGACACAACCTCGCTCTAATACCAAGTCTGTCATTTCCAAAAATTGGGGTCGGGCGCAACTGGCTCTCGAGTTATGATTGATTGAGAAGCCGGCTATATAGCATCTATAAATGTAACACTAAGGCACACCAAGCCACCTGTCACAACCAACCAAGATAAATACTGTACCCATAATATCTCAATAATAACGAATATACAACCTGAAAATCCAGCAAAGCTACAATAAAGCTAAATAGAGCAATGGAAAATCAACACGACTACACAATCAAAACTACTACACAAACTAGTCCACATTAGCCTCTACAGAGTAAACAAACTGAAATGAATGGAACAGGGCCCCGGCCTACCCATGTTGTATACAAAATTCAAAATAGTGAAAACTAGGATAGGGCTCTGGAAGAGGGGAGCATACCACTATTCCGCTGAAATCTGGCTCCTATTGCGTCTGATGATCTGAGCCTCGGCCTATACTTGTAACACGATTGCAAGAAGGGTCCCTAGGTAAAGAGACGTCAGTATGAATAAAATGTACTGGTATGTCAGGCTTAAAACTATAAACATATAAGATAACAATGATAACTGAGCTAGAAATAAGGAATAGTAATAACTTGGAATCTTGAAAATTGAAACCTAATGATAACTGAGCTAGAAATAAGGAATAGTAATAACTAGAATCTGAAAATTGGAAACTGACAATAACTCAATATTGAAGTGTAAAATGCAATCAATCAATGCACAGCAAAAACTCTAATTGAAATGACAGGGCCAATCGACCATAAAATCCATAATAAATTGTCCAGCCAGTCTGTCACACTGGGTAAAAATAAAAATGCCTCCATCCGATGTACCACACTAGGGTAAATCCATCCACTGTGTCACTTAGAAATTAATAAATCTTAAACAAAATCATAAACAGAGCCGATATGGATTATACTGGACCAACTTAGCACGTATAGCATAGAAATGAAAAATACTAAATATGTGGCCTCCATAGGCCTCCTTCGCAATGCATAATTGCAAGTGAGCACATATAACATGTAAAGCTAGAAAATAGACTGAAATTCATGTATTCAAAAATTTTATAAATCATAAGGAACTATGGATGACCTAATAGTTTCAACAAGATTTATAGAACGTGTTCAAAGGAAATTAGAGGTCGGAGACTTTCTAACTTGCTGCTCGTCTTATGGTGCTAGATTATGAAATTCCCTTTGGCCTGTACTATTTCTATAACATACACATAAGATAAAGGCAGAAAACCATAACCAAGTAATCCTGTTTCACTAAGCTCGTTTACACTAATAGCTATGATGTTCTACTTGGCTTGAAGATCAATTACACGTCATCATCTTGGCTCTTTCTACCAATTTCAGTTTGTAACCAGACCTTTTAAACACATTCAAAATCACATAAATACAAATATATATATATATATATATATATATATATATACACACATATGCACATAACATACGGTAAGGACTAGCTAACAATGCCCCATGTTGAGGGTGTCTCCAACTCAATGTACAACTACGATAACAATCAACACAATATCACACTTTAGATGCCTCACTTCAACTAGGCATAATCTTAACATACTGCCTCAAGACTTTGAAGAGGTTGCTGGCTCATTCAATTCACAACACACAAATTGTGCTTAAAAGAACAATGGACGGGCTTAAAACCCCTAAATCCAGTGGTTTTATAAGCCAACAACAAGCTTAGTCTGTAGCATAAAATTCAGCCCAAAATAACTACAACTAAAATGCAGTCATACAATAATGCAGAATACACAGAAACATCAACAACGTTTAGCCATTTTCTCAACTAGTTTTCACTGTAACTATTCCCCAATATGATTTATGATTCCAGAAAAGAAACAGCCAAAAATCCAAAGAAAACGAGCAAACTTCAGCTCACTAACAGTTAGTCAGTAACTCACGAAGGCCAAATTCCAGCTTTTCACTTGCAATTTGAGGGGTTTAAAGGTAAGAAACCTTAACTTGATAGTTGTTTTTGGTTAAAAATAGGAGTAATTGACCTCAACTTCTTGTCCAAAATCTCAGAAACCTTGCTGTCCAAAACGCAGCAAAAACAGTTCACCAACACACCACACACAATTCTCAGACTTCTAGTCTTTTATTCAAGAATTCAAGCAAGGTTAGTAGTACAATTATTACCTTTTATACCTGTGTTTAATACTAAAAGAAGGAACATATATGTAGCTTAGAATATCTTTCCAAAATGCAGCAAATTCTACCGCAGCAACACTGCCTAAGTGCAGCCAAACAGGCACCAACACACCACCTTCACCTTACGATAGCTCCTTCACTTAGCTTTAGTTTTAATGGAGTTTAGCTTGGTGTTCTCCTTAGTTGTTTGCTGGAAATTTGAGAGGATTTCAGAGGAGTAAGTATGCACCTCAAATCTGAAAAGTTTAAATGATTTCATAACTTAATACTTAAGATATAAAGGTATTTGGGCGTGGCCAAGCATCACTGCCCTGATAGCGCCACTGTAAATGTTATCTATAACTTTACTCCGAACCTGATTGATGAGAAGTTTGATGTTATGAAAACTAGACTCAAATAACTTTAGTTTGATAGGTTTTGGAGTTTGTCTATTATATTTGGAGATATCATCATTGAAATTTGACCCTTACTTATGGACTTCACATACTCTTTACTTTTTCTGTTCGTACGCATTTCCTTGTCATCTAAATATCCATTATACAACTCGTACTTCCTTTAACCTAGCGTACAAACATCAAATAATCACCAACAATTTTGTGGGGTGTAATAATGCAACATCCATTCTCTCAACTCGTCGACACTCCGAAATACATAAATGACCCCGATATTGAAGCACACCATCTCCCCCTTGTGAGAAGACTTCCACCTTCTTGACTTTAACTGCCTTCAATTTCACAAAGATAGGATCCTCATCCTACCTAGCCTTGACTTCAGTCACCAAAGAAGATTCTGAAATATTCTAAACAGTGACACCACCATCTGCTAAGTCAAAAAGGCAAACCCATGAACAAGTAAGCCTATGGACATCCTTTGCCAACTCCTTCCTCCCATCCTCCACATGGAAAACTCTCCATGGACAGTCTACTAAGGGCACGTCAGTCAACATTGGCCTTGGCCTCCAGATGATAAAGGACACTCATTTCATAGTCCTTGAGAAGCTCTATCCACCTCCTTTGTTGCAAATTTAAGTCCTTCTGTGTGAACACATACTGTAGGCTATTATGATATGCGAACACATCCACATGCAATTTAAGTACCAGTAGCGTCTCAAATCTTCACGCGAATACCACCGTTGCCAACTCTGGGCTCATGCATCAGATAATTCTTCTCATGAGTCTTAAGCGCTATAGAGGCATATGCAATGACCTTACCTTGTTTCATCAACACACACCACAAGAACAACCAAGCATCAAAATACACAATGAATGCATTTGTTCCTCTAGTAATGACACAAAAGTAAAATGAGTTGATTCTTTAACTGCTAAAATCTCTTCTCAAGAGCATCCTACCACTGAAATTTGACTTTCTTCTAGGTCAAATTTTTTCAATGGTGCTATAATAGACGAAAATCCTTGAACAGACTCTCTGGCAGTAGCCAGCTAAAGCCAAAAGTTATTGATATCCAAAGGCTAATCGTCTAGGCAAATTTAACCTCCACATCTTGAGAGTCCACCTGCATACCTTCGCTTGACACCACATGCCCCACAAAATGATACTGAGTTCAACTAAAACTCACACTTGTTGAATTTAGGAAAATAGCTGAGATCGTTGAGAGTCTGCAGCACGATTTATCAAATGGCGGTGTGCTCCTCCTAGCCTGAGAGTATATGAGATTGTCATCTTCCATGAAGACAATCACAAACGTGTCTAAATACTCTGCTTGAACAATTTAATCTATCAAGTCCATCAAAGTTGTAGGAGCATTCGTTAGTCCAAAAGACATAACTACAAACTCAGTGGCTATACCGAGTCCCGAAGGCTGTCTTCAGAATGACACTATCTCCTAACTCTGAGATGATGATAGCAGATCTGAGATCTATCTTTTGAGAAGAATTTAGCACCCTAATGTTGGTCAAACAGGTCATCAATTCCGGGGAGAGGATACTTGTTCTTTATTGTGACTTTGTTTCACTATTGATAATCAATGCACATTCTAAGAGAAACATCCTTCTTCCGAACAAAGAGAACTAGCACACCCCATGGAGATTTAGTGGGCTCGATGAAACTCGTATCTAGGAGATCCTGCAACTGTTCTTTCAACTCCTTCAGCTCAATTGGTTCCTTTCATAGGGAGTGCGAATAGATATAGGCTGCGTATAGGGAAGAAGGTCTAAATGAATCTCCCATTCGGGAGGGACTTTGGTAGAACATTTGTGAAAACCTTCGATACTCACATACAATAGGACAGATAGAGTCATGGTCTCAGATGTAGCATTTTAACCTGATCTAGATGGTACACACAACTTTGGAAATCATCTTTCTGGGCTAAGGGGTAGGAAAAACAAAGGACCTACTGCATGAATTAACTACCCTTCCATTATAGGAAATGTCGACTGAGAACCGAAACTCTACCGTACGAGTTCTACAATTCACAGAGGAATAACATGCATGCAATCAATCCATACCAAAGATAACATTAAAATCAGTCATGTATAACTCTACTAAATCGGATTAGGTGACTTTCTTAAGGATTGTGACAGAGCAATTTCTGTATACCAATTCATCTATAACTTAAGTCACTGATTGGAAGTAGAGACTAAGAAGCATTCTGATAGATTTAGACTAACTCAAAAACTAATGGCAACATAAGTAGTCAAAAAAGATAAAGTAGACACTGAATCTAACAATGCATGCACATCAAGATGAAATACTTGTAATATACTAGTAACTACATCTTGAGATATCTCGCTCCCGATGAGATGGAGGGCATAAAATTTATTCCCAATACCTGACCACCACCTGTACTAGTGGATGCCTCACTTGAGCTGAGCGTGTGGGTGGAGCTGCTAAAATGGTGGCTGGGCCATGGCCTTTACTATTACCCTATTTGGCTGAAGGAAGTCTTAAGAAGATGTCTAGGCTTCCCACACATGAATCAGGCACCTGACCCTGCTTGCCACACTTGGCACAAACTAGCATGCTAGGGCTCTCCTGACCTGCCTCATTCTGGAGCCTGATGTACTTCCCTTTAATCATGCATAGATCTAGATGGCTACTAGGTGATGACGACGTTGGTGCATATGGTCTCTAGTGGGACCGCTGGAAGATGTCCGCCACTGATCTCTACTTGGAGAACCCAAAGTTATTGTCCTGGCCTCTCTTCTGGCCTCTCTCCTTTTTCTTCATCTGATCCACCCCTATCTGCTGGGCGTGTATTTGACCAATCGAGATAAATCTAGATCACTGTTCAGCATTCTGGTCCTATACTCCTTGACCAGTGAATTTGAAACTCCATACACAAATATGTTCATATGAGCTCTCTAATCTGCAGCCATCTCCAGCGCATACTTTGACAGCCAGGTGAACTCCAAGGTGTACTCTTGTATAGTCATCTACTTCTACCTCAAGTTGACAAACTCCGCCGCTTTTTCCTATCTCAACTCCCTAGGGTAGAATTTGTCCAAGAAGGTAGTCATAAACTCATTCAAACTCATGAAAATAGCGTCCACTGCTCTACGTCCTTCCAATTAAGGTACCAACATAAGCAACCTCCTTCAGCTAATGGGAAAGCAATCCAGCACTCTTTCCTTGTCACCCCCATAATTCAGAGATCTCGTATCTCCCTCAAGAAACTCATGCGGATGCTCATCCACTTTGGACCCAATGAACTCAGGTAAATTTATCCTGAGAAAGTACCAAACTCGAGATGCCGCTTCGTTTCCATCTACATGGGCCACTGCCAGCTATTGATCTGATAGTCAAAAGCCTTGCACCAACATCTGAAACCACTCTAAACTTGGCATGAGAGACTTACTCAAGTAAAGGACCTGTTGGTGTCGCTGGGGCTTGCTAGTGCCCATTTCCGTTGCCATCTTCATGGCCATTTCCATTTTCGTTTCTTCTACCATTTACTCAGCATAGAGGCATGATTTTGCAAATGCATATAGCATGAATTAGAAGGATAGAGATACTTCATCACACGACATAGATCATGAAAGAAGGAAAATTTCCTAAAACGCCTTGTAGCCTCTTCCCATAAGTGTTGTGCGCTATACCCATGGAAAAGACTTTACCAATGCGGCCGGCCCCCAAGGACACTCTAATCCTTCGCTCTTATACCAAGTTTCTCACGATCCGAACATAGATCTGGATCGAGACACAGGACCTAGAACAACGAATGGCTCTAAGTCGACCTATGGCATGAACATGACAAATAAAGCACATACATCAAGTAACAACTATCAACTAAACACAATTAGCTGAAGTCTGAATACACATCAACCATACAGAGAATTAATACTGACAAAGCTAAAATTCTACATATTGTTTGTTAGCCTCTAACTGTTTGATGAGCTGGATGGACAATAATTTCCCGACCAGTATGCATAAAAAGAAAACCAAAATAAAAAAATAATAAGCTAAACTGAACATCCTCGAGAAATGAGACTCACCCAAAAAAAATGGGGCTATACTGACGGAGGTAAGAAGGAAGTTCTAATAGCGAGGCTAAGACTGATCGATCAGACATGTATCATGAAAATGATACAAATATAGGATATGCAGTCAGTAATTTGGATATGTACGAAGTATGCGAGGTAAGTAAAATGTGTTGAGTAAATATGAACTGAAATAATGAATATAAACATAAACCATAAGATTATGAGAGTAAGGAATGCATGTTGACATTTGATAACATGTATGTCATAAACTGAATTTCATATCTAAACTAAAATAAATCCCAAGCTGAAATTAGAATCATATGGCGCTTCATAGCTAAAATCATAAGTTAAAGCTTATAAACTAATCATTGGGTCAAACTTGCTGAAAACATAATATCATAAGTCATAAAAAATTCATACCTGAAATCATGAGAAAAATAGGAGACTTGCCTTAATTGACAACTACCATGTATGAGCATGATTATCCTACGTCTTGCCCACGAGGAGGAGGTCCATCCTGTGTTTTGCGAAGGCAAAGGGATAAGTAAGGTGCATATCACGGTGTGCCCTAGTGGGAAACACTCTTTGAGAGGTCAAAAATGTATACCACATTGGTGTGTGTTTATGAGACCAGGGAACCATGGAACCCCTGGCCTACAAAGTACTAGACAGTACTCCCAAAACATGTACAATTCTCTATATATCATATTTAACAACATTTCTAGAATTACACATTGTAGTCTTGACTCCAAAATATATATATCTATCAACTGATCTTGTTAGCCTTGGCTAAATCATGAAATATAATTAACTTGTGTGGGTTTGACAAAATCTTAAAATCATGCAAACTTGAAATAGACTTACAATAAAATCATGGATTCATACATGGGTACTTTAAACCATTTTTAGGCTAGATATCTCATCATACTTGAAATCATAAATCATAAACATGACTTTTTAAGAAAACTTAAGCTAATAGGGAAAAATCTTCTAGAACTTGGAGGTCATGAATTCATAATAAAATAGGTATAAAATCTTCCTAATAGACTTCCAAACATACTTTGAAACATAGAGGGATTGACCCATAAACGAATTATAGAGAATTTCCATAAAATTGATTAAAACCTATAGGATCATGAACTCGATCTAAAACTTGGAAATTCAGGTATAATTCGAGAGAATTTATGTATGAAAGTGAAAGGAACTCTCAATATCATAGTCTTACATACCTGGGTGAGTTTGAATCTACATTTGTCTTTGAAAGCCCAAGAAATTTGGAGAAGAAATTAAAGGATTTAGTGCTTGATCTCTGAAGGTAAACCTCTAAACTTGCATGCGTGGGAGTTGAAATTAAATTGAATAGGATAAACTCCTTAATACACTTCTTTCAATGCTTAAAACGATAGTGTAGCTTAGGAGCATAGATATTATAGACGGACCCCATTAATACTCGCAAAAATATCACTGTTAGAGTAATGACTACACCATGAGTCGTATTTACCACAACTCGTGGTTGGCTCTCGTTATTGCTTCTGTTTCACTCCCGACTATTGACATTTCCAGAGATGAAACCATGACTATACCATCAAACGGAGGGCCGCTGGACCTGTCCGTTACCACTTCTGCCACCTTCGGCCTTCCTTCATTTAGTGCAGGTCGCGACTATTGTTTCCTACAACGATCTATAGCATGAACTATAACTTCCAACCCTAACACACCTGAACCAACCAACAACTTCCTACCATGATCCGTTGTTTACCACAATGAGTCGTACCAAGAGTCATACCTTCCAGGGCAAACACACAAGTAGCTTCCCACGACCCTAACAACGTACCATTACATGATCCCACGAGTCATACCTAAGTCATTGCTACTGAACTCTTCCTGCAAGTTTTAATCTTTGTGTTCCTACGTCTTGTCACTTACCATGACTCGTACAATGAGTCATCCTCTGAAAAATTTCCTTTTCTGATGATCATATTTCTAATCCCGAGTCAGTTCTTAGGAACTTTTTGGGTATTACAGTAGGTATATAGACTAATGAAATGAACAAGCCAATTAGGCTCAAAATCAGGGATCAAGGAATTATAAACATTATTTTGGTAGTCATATTGGCTAAGTGGACTGATCACAAAAATGGCCTATGATCATTTCTATTTAGTCACCATGGAGATAACGTTAAACTAGGCAAGTTCTAGATATATGTAAAAAAAAGTAGGAATATTAGCTAGTTAGCTCACACACACTTGGCACAAAATTGTTCTATGACTACTAATTATCAGAATATGGTTTAGCTTAAGCACAATTGCTACATCTATATGACTAAATTCATGCACAACTAACATGGTCAATATGTTATAAAGATATACATATGCCACTTCAAAGATTGTATGGTTCTCCATTTTTCAACAATTTAATCAAAAGAAATTATTGCCAACGACTACTCTAAATTTACCTAATTTTCTTTCAGAGACACAACTACAAACAAAACAAAATAATCTAAACATGCAAGTTATTCTAGATAGCACACTCAGGGAAAAAGAAATCCGAAAATAAAAACCCTCAAGTGGTGTGAAGAAAACACATATAGACTTACCCTCACAAAATAAACTTGCATTGTCCCCAATGTACATATCAAAAATTGCGAGATGGAGTGAGGATACACCGCAGAAGCTTCACCTCTCGAGTCTAGCTATTATACCCTAAACCCTAAGATAAGACCTGGGAGTAGAAATGAGAAACAGAATTCTCTGCCTGTGCCACAGAATGAGTCGCCCTATGACCTATCGTGGATGACCATTGTCGGTAAGTGACTCATGGTGAGGAGTTGGACTTAAGAAGGAATTTCTTGTTTTTTGTCACTACGGACATGACCACAGAGTCGACTGTAAAACGGGAGGTGACCTACAGCGAGTCGTGTCACCAAATACAACTGTTATGTCCTCTTGATGAGCCCAGTGAAATTTTGGTGTGCTTGACGACTTGTGGCCATGTCATGGCCTTGGACGGCGCACTCGTCCATCCTCGTTGGGACTAACAGTCAGTTTACCGTACGAGTTTATTAAGGGTTTTTCCAATTTCTATGATCCTAAGGCCTAAATATGTCGTTTTAAGCTATCTATGCTGAGTTTTAAGTGATGTTCAAGCTATTCCTAATTCATGCATGCAAGTTTAGAGCCTTAGAGAGGCGATCAAGCTCAATCTCTCAAGGTTCTTCCTTAATTATTCCTTGGGCAATCAGAAAAGTTGTACAATAAAATTCCCCTTCAGGTATGTAGGGTTATGAATGGGTGTAATTTTCTGCACCTATGCCCAATCCCTCTCTAATTAATGAAAGTCTACATGTTTATTCTATGGGGTTTACCTAATGCATGAATTCCAAAGTTTCTACCATGGGGATGATCTAAGCATATTTCTATTGTTGAATTATGATTTATGGGCAAGTTTTACAATGTTTCAATTATAAATCATGTTTTCAAGTTTTATAAATTATGATGCCCATCCATTAAAGTTCGTGAAAGTTGAGATCTATGAGGCGTTCAAGTATGATGATATATTTATGAGAAAAGCATGTTTGCCACTTCCATGTCTATATCATGTGTTCAACTGAATCATATTTTCATATATGTTTATGCTTAGGCAAGCCCATATGTTCAAGTACGATGATGATTTCATGAATTAGCTTCCGATATAATATTGGAGTCCAGACTCCCACTATGTTCAACTTGTGGTATGGTTTAGCCAAGGCTCTCATGCTATGATTTTAGATTATGTATGTATACGATTATTCAACTTTGTCACTAGACGATGGTCAGCTTCATTGAGAAATGACGAGAGCATACGCATGTTTTTGGGAGAGTCTAGCACTAAGTAGGCCAAGGGTTAGTGAACCCTATGCCTCAGAACTACGCGACAACGTAGATATATGATCAGATTATTTGGACCTCCTTTAGAGCTTTCCTTCCCTAAGGGCCTTCATTGATATTTATTATCATGGTAGCGTCCTTAGCCCTGGTAAAGCTTTGACGGCTCGCCCACTTGAGTGTGTGATAGTAGGGACCATCTAAGCTTTATCGTAATGTTTGTTATATGACGAGTCTCCTAATACCCTCATGATTTCAGTTATGCATTTAATCATTCATGATATATATATACATATATATATATATATCTTCTTAAGCAGGTTTGACTCAATGTTCAGGTTTACTTAAAATTATCAAATTTCTGTTTTGGGTCATTCAATTCAGTTATGATGTTCAATTATATTCAGATTATGATTTAATAAAATAGAATGCAATCCCTACTCTCAGTTTCTTATCTTGATTATGTTTTATACTATGTATGTTTTAATGATTTTACTTACTTAATCGGTTTACTTTCCCTACATACTCGGTACATTCCACGTAATGACCACATACTCTGTGTTGTATCATTTTATGATACAGGCTTTGATCTTCATACTTAGCGTCGTCACTAGCCAGTTTCCAGAGTTAGCATCCAATACAGGAGTCCTCATTCCCTGAGGACCATTCCTTATAAGTTATCTTTACATTTTCAGTTTCATACTTAGAGAGTTAATTCGGGTCTTGCCCCATCAACTCATCATATTATAGATTTTCGTGACATAGATTGTATTCATTTTCAAACTGTGTTATATTCTGATGTTATGTTTTGTTTACTTTCCGCTATGTTTATTATGATTAATCTTCCACTTTTAATGATTGAGTTAGATGTGCTGTTCATGGCATGGATCGACTTGAGTCTATTGGGCCTCCTTGTCCCGTGTCCATCTGGGCCTATTTCTGATCATGACAAACTTTGTAATAAAGCATTAGGTTTTGAAGTGTTCTACGGTGTCTGAAAGTTGTATTAAGTAGAGTCTTTTCATGGGTGTGAAGTGCACCATGACTTACGATGAAGAGGCTACGAGACGTTTAAGAAATGTTCCTTCTTTCATGATCTAAGTCACATGAAATGTCTCTCATCCTTTCTAACTGGTGCTATACGCATTTTCAGAATCATGGCTCCACGCAGAGTTAATGGAAGGAGAAATGAAATGGAAATAGCTACGAGGATGGAAATGGCGATGTGGCATTAGCAGGCCTTACCAGCCCACAGAACCCTGCACCGGCCGGTTGCCCATGCTTAATTTAGGGCAGCCATTCAGATTCTAGAGTCAGAGATTTCCTAAGGATGAACCTCCAATTTTTATTGGGTCAAAGGTGGATGGGATCTTTACGCAGAGTTTATCGATGATTCTAAAGATCACCTGCTATGGGGGTGACTGGGGAGGAGCATGCCGATTTTGCCCCTTGCTATCAGTTAAAGGGGTCGCACACATTTGGTTCAAACAATGGAAGGATAGTAGGGCAACTAGAATAGGTCCTATCACTTGGGATAAGTTCCATGTCTCTTTTCTAGATCGATTCTTCCTCATGAGATGAGGGAGATGAAAGAGGTCGAGTTTGTGAATCTAGCAGAAAAGATGGCAGTGCAGGAGTATTCCTTAGAGTTCACTCTGGTTTTCCAAGTACACACCAGAGATGGTTGCGAATCAGACAAAAGTCGAGTAAGCAGGTTTTTTCATGGAGTGGCGAATTACCTAGACAAGTATTGTCGGATCGCCATGCTCCATCAGGATATGGATTTTCCCCGGATAATCTTGTACGACCAGCAGATGGAGGCGGTGCATATGAGAGAGAGGCCAAGAGGGCCAAGACAAACCGTTATGGGTTCTCTCAAAGAGACTAGGTAGTGGACACCGTCAACAGTCCTACCAGAGATCATCCACCCTGGCATCGTCGACTATGAGTGTGCCATCCAAATCTAGGCACAACCAGAGAGGATGAGCATCATGCTATAGAGGTTGGGGCAGCAGGTCCACAGATTCCAGCACTCCCAATTTGCTATAGGTGGCGGCTTAGAGACACATGTGTTGTTTACGGTACAAAAAGGCTTCAAGATGTGGGAATCTTAGACACATGCTTAGGGATTGCCCAACAGCTAGACAAGGCCATGATAGCGGTCGAGGCCCAGATTCCAGTTCAGCAGCTCCACCAGCCCACCCAGCTCAGTAGAGCACATCTACTAGTGCGGTGGTGGATAGAAACTGCATAGATTCATGCCCAACATCCTGCCAGGACCAGGAGGTCTCCCCAGACGTAGTCACTGTTATGTTACGAGTTTTCCACCTTGATGTATATGCTTTGTTAGATCCAGGGGCTACTTTGTCTTTTGTGACACCCTATGTTGCTAGTAGTTTTGGAGGCAGTCCTACAATCCTATCAAAACCCTTCTCGCATCTACTCTTAGTTGTTGATTCAATCATAGCTAGACGGGTATAAGGTGAAATGTTAATAAGTAGCCCTTCATAAAATCACCTTCAACAGATTTAGTAGAGTTAGCCATGGATGATTTTGATGTTATCCTCGCATGGATTGGCTATTTGCATGCTATGCCTCGCTAATTGTAGAACCCATGTAGAGAGTTCTAATTTTCGAGTGACAGTCTTTGAGTGGAAGGGTGGTTCAGTTGTGCCTCTGTAGGTCGTTCCATTTCTTACCTTAAGGATAGAAAGATGATCTCTATGTTGGTGTGTACCATCTAGTTAGGTTAAGGATGTTAGTTCGACACCCGACTATCCAGTCAGTCCTAATAGCATGTGAGTATTCAGAAGTGTTCTAGATGATCTACTAGTAATCCCTCCCGAGTGGGAAACTGTAATTTTGCATTGACCTTCTTCCTGATACGCAACCTATATTTATTCCTCCTTATAGAATGGCCCTAACTAAGTTAAAGGAGTTGAAGAAGTAGTTGAAAAGACTTTTTAGACAAGGGAGCTCATCAGCCGATAAAATCCCCATGGGGTGCACTAATTCCTCATCCTAAAGAAAGATGGTTCACTTCGTACGTGTATTGATTATCGGCAATTAAACAAGGTCACCATCAAGAGTAGGTATCCACTCCCTAGAATTGATGATTTGTTTGACCAACTTCAGGGTGCTAAGTGCTTTTCGAAGATAGACCTTAGATTCGGATACCATCAACTCAGGGTACGAGAGAGTGACATCCTGAAGACAACCTCAGGATCTGCATGGTCACTATGAGTTTGTAGTTATGTATTTTAGATTAACGAATTCTCCTATAGATTTTATGGATTTGATGAATTTGGTGTTCAAGCCATACTTGG
The DNA here is from genome assembly GCA_018107945.1 of Datura stramonium. Taxonomy (NCBI): domain Eukaryota; kingdom Viridiplantae; phylum Streptophyta; class Magnoliopsida; order Solanales; family Solanaceae; genus Datura; species Datura stramonium. The sequence goes on along the minus strand of JACEIK010000147.1, from coordinate 76,542 downwards.
ATATGTTCGTGATTGTGTTCATATATGACATCCTTATATATTCTCGGAGCGAGGAGGAGCATGCCTCTCATTTGAGGTAGAAGCAAGACTCTCAAGCACTCCTCCAATGGTATAAATAAGGTAAATGCGAGTTTAGCAATTGTTGCATTGGTCATGGTATCAAGTGAGGTGTACGGGTAGACTTCAAAAGATAGAGGTAAAGAATTCGCCCCCACTAGTGAAATCCTCGTGGTATCAGAGTTTCTTGCTTAGCTGTGTATTATTAGAGGTTTGTTGAGGGGTTTCCATCTATTGCAGCATTCGGATGGTCACTTGAGGCTCTCTATGGGTGAAGATGTAGATCTCCTATTGGCTGGTTTGAAGTCGCTGAAGCTGCGATGATGTGACGACCCGAACCACACCAGTGATCGCAGACACGGGAAAAGGGACTCGAGAGACCAAGATCACCCATGGCACATGCATACATCTAATATCATTTATAGGTGGAATTTTACCATAAACATAGACAGAAACGTAAACATAGCATAATACCAGAAATACTAAGCGTACACATGAGCTGAATACTATACATTGTCCAAAGCCTCTACTACATACGATTGATTGATGGGATAACATCCCCTACTAACCCAAACGACAATGAAACATAAGATAACATAAAAGTCTATCAAAACAGCCTCAACATGAGGACTCACCAATAAACTAAGAATGTAAGCTGAGAGATGAACTGTGATGAGGATGAGCCTGAGATTCGGACCCTGTATTAGGAAATGATACAGCATAGAAGGAATATGGTCACGGAATGCATTATATTCAGGGTAAGTAAAACGGAAATATAAAAGTAAAATACATGAATTATTTTTGAGTTTTTATATAATTTATGAAAAAATAAAAAAATTAAAAAAATTAAAAAAATTAAAAAAATTAAAAAAATTAAAAAAATTAAAAAAATTAAAAAAATTAAAAAAATTAAAAATATTACCTATTTTATCTTTTTTGTTAGAAAATATGCAGAAATAATTGAGGACTCGCCATAAATCGACACCCATTATGGTAGAGCCTTTCATGATGCCCAAACTATCTCACTCTAGTGGGCTGAGCCGACCCAAGCTTGCCAGGCGAGGGTCGTGCACCAGGCGTGATATCACATTTTAAGGGATCGGTATCAATACAATATATAACATTAGAACCCACAGTGGCATTGGTTGTGAGACACCTACATAGTCTGAATGCCGGGCTACCGGTGCTAGACACAGCTCCCAAAAACATGCATATAGGCTCATATGTAAATCAATAACATCATGCATTAAAAATTCAATGGCTAAGATATAACATTTATCATCATTGATCCCCTTCAAAACATGCTTAGCCAAGAATCATAGGCCCTTTTTCATCGTCCAATATCATAATCGATAAATCATGTAATTCATTCATAAATCGTAAATCATCTCTTCAACATGTGGGCATTGCCCAATACTTTGACATATTCAATTCTTCAAAATATGCTCATAAACATAAAAACTTGAAATCATGCTTTCCCATCATCAATAAACTCAAATTATAGAGTACTCGTCAAAAATCATAACTTTCTATGAATCTTCATCAATGGGCATTTTAGATTTAAAAGGCTTGAAAACATTTGTGCCAGTACACAACCCAATAATTAAAACTCAATTAAATAAAACCCATAAAGAGAAATCACATTTTCATGCATTGGTAAAAACCCCATAGAACTTGAATAGAGTAATCACGATTACATCAAAATTTGGGCATGCGTGAAAGGAATCACCCATTCTAAAATGCTACATACTTGGGAATGGATTGCTTTTGAGGTTCCTTCAATACCCACAAAGAAATTGATGAAAATTTGGGGAAGATCTTGAATCTCCTAAAATCTTCATGCTTTGCATGAGAATAGGCATGCATAAAGGACTTAACTCATCTTATCACACTCAGAAATTATACAAAACGATGTAGTTTAGGTCTCAAAGCATGGAAAAAGTCAAAATGCCTAAAATTATTTCCTGAAAACTGCTCCTGATGAAATCCAACAACCTAACTAACAGGTCGTTGTGCAACAAACTACGACTCATGGTATCGAGTCGTTGGATCCACCGTCCCATGACATCCTCAGATTATGACGAGTCGTTGCTTAAGTCAATGGGTCATTGGACCGACCGTTGTCAACCCCTTGACCAAATAATACTTTCCTTTCCATGATCCTCACCACAACTTATGGTGGGGACCAAGAATTCGTGGTTTCCATCCGCTGAATGCACTGAAATATTCAACCTTAAACAACGACTAGAAACAACGGATCATTGTTTATAACGAATTGTGGACGCCCCGCTGTTCCCCCTTTTAGCCCAACTAAAATTCCAACGAATGGTAAATAATTACTCGTTGTTCGACAATGAGCGTTACACTATCCATTGTCACTTACTTCCTGGAACCTCCACTCCATGACTGCTTTCGACGACTCATGGTATCTACCTACGAGTCATTGAGTTGTCTGTTCTATGATACGCGCTATGCACTTTTTAAATTAAATTACCGTGTCTATTCTTAGTCCTTTCCGAGGTATTACAACATTTCCCTTGGAAACATTCATCCTCGAATGTAGGAAACAAGCAGCAAATAGAACATACACTTACAGCCATATACTAATCATTTTAACCGAAATTTTCAAGGAATTGGTTACCTCCGAATCAAACCATATAGCTAAACGGATCTCATACTTCACATACACATTCATACATATAAAAAGAAACGTGCACATGAACTGAATATGAAAACTAGATAGAGTCATAAGGAAAACGGATACCTCAAGTCGAAACCGAGCTAGTAGAGAACAAATGTGGATATCTAGCCATCATATCCGCTTGGCTTCCCATGCAGCTCCCTCAACATGCTGATTTCTCTATAAACATTAACCAAAGCTACTTCTTTGTTTTTCAACATTCGGACCTGACGATGATTCAAGATTTCAACTAGAATTTATTCATAACTGAGGCTATCTTTACCCCAATGTTGTTTACGACCACCAAGGCTGGGTCACCCAACACTTCTTCAAAAGTGACACATGAGAAACGAGATGAACTGAGGACAATTCCGATGGAAATTCCAACTCATATGCCACCTTACCAACTCTCTTCTAACAACCCAGTAGGGGCCAACATAGTGGGACTGAGTTTCCCTTTCTTTCCGAACTGCATGTGACTCCTTCACGGGAGATACCTTTAGAAATACCCAGTCGTCCACATCAAACTCTAAATCCTTTCTCCTCACATTAGCATACGATTTATGACTTACTCAGAGGTAAACTGAGCCCTCGGTCCGAAATAATAGACAAGGTCACTCCATGAAGTCGAACCAACTCCTCAATATACAATTTAGCATAATCATTTGCTGAATCCGAGGTCTTGACCAAGAAATGCAGCCTTAGCTAACCTGTCTACCGCCACCCAAACGGGAGTCATAGTGTCAGCGAGTACGAGGTAGGCTTGTAACAAAATTCATATTTATTTCTTCCTACTTCCAAGTGGAAATGCTAATATCCTGAAGTACACCTCCCAGCCTTTGATGCTCGACTTTCACTTGCTGACAGTTGGGACATTTAGCTATGAACTCCACAATTTCCTTCTGTACCAACTAAACTAATAGATTTGTCGCAAGTCCCAATACATCTTCATGGATCCCGGATAGATGGAATATCTAGTACCATGTGCCTCATGCAATATCCGAACTCTCAAAGTATCAACTTTTGGAACACATAGCTGACCCGGTATCGTAGCACCCTATCTCCCCTTGGAGAAAACTTCCACCTTTTGACTCCGCACTGCCTCCTTCATCTTTCTCAAAGTCGGATCTTCGTCTTGCCTAGATTTAACATCGACCACTAAGGATGATTCTTACCCTTTGTGCACAATAACGCCGCCATCAGTCGAGTCGATCAATCTAACTCCCAATATTTCAATTCGGACATCCTTCACCAACTCCTTCTTTCCTCATCCACGTGGGATACACTCTCCATAGAGAGCTTCCATTATTATATCCGCGACCACATTAGCCTTGTCCGGATGGTAGAGGACACTCATGTCATAGTCCTTTAGTAACTCCAACTACCTCATTTTCCGCTGATTTAGATCCTTTGTGAACACATTGTAAGCTCTGTGATCCATAAATACGTCCACGTGGATCCTATATGGGTAATGCTCTGGTATTAACACAAATACCACCAACAACTGAGATCATACTATAATTTTTCTTCACATCTTCAGCTTCCTGAGTATGATGTTCTTCCATGCTGCATCAACACACCCCAACATATGGGAATGCCTTGCACATGTGCCCAAACCTACCACACCCATAGCAAATATCTGGAGCGAGCAAGCACTCCCCGTCATGACTCTTTTCGCACTTCTCGTATGCTGTAGAGATAATCTAATCCGCGCCCTTCTGATCCCTCGACCCTGAAGCCCCCGCTTTCCGATCACCTCTAGCCCTGGATGGAACACTAGCCGATGATGGTGCTAGGGGCTAGTGATCTCGTTGAAACTGTGGACGGTAACCACCCTCGAACCTCTGATGAAACCCACGGCTGTCCATCTAAGACCTCTATACCTCCCTCTCCTCTGCATGAGCCACTCATCTGCCGGGAGTACACCACTATGCGAGAAAAGTCTATCCTGGTGGAGCATTGCATCTTGGGTAACTTGTTCAAATAAGAAGCCACGCCATGAACGAATCGGCTCACCTGCGCCCTCTAATCTATCACTAACTATGGGGAATACTTTTGACATATGAGTGAACTCAAGTGCTCCAGCACGGTCATCTTTCCTTCTTGAGGTTCCTGCAAAACTCAGCTGCTGCCTTCAATTTCTCATCTCCCGAGGGAAGAACTTGTCGAGAAAAGCCATGTGGAACCCATCCTAACCGATAGGCCTACTTCCGCTGTCCTGTCCTTCAATTGCTTGTACCAAATATAAGCGACTCCTCTCTTTAGATGATAAGAGGCCAAGTCCACACACTCCCCATTTATCACCCCCATAACCTGAGTAACCTTCAAGAAACTCCTTCAATGAACTCATGTGTCCTCATCCACCTTGGATCCTATAAAATCAGGAGGATTCATCCTCATGAAGTTCTAATCCGAGTCGTCGCCGCATTGGCATTTTTGGAACTCGGTGCAATGAAACTTCGCTAGCTGACCTGAGAAGTCAAGGCCTGAGCCAACATCTGAATAGCCGCTTGAAACTCAACGTGGGCGGTTGGCTCTGGTGCCTGTGGCTCCTGAACAGGTGGGCTCCTTGCTGATTCTATGGTAATTGCCATCTCCGTGGCCTTCATCATTTCCATTCCTCCTTCCGTTCATTCTTCTAGGAGCCATAATTTTTCAATTGTGAATCGCACGAATTAGAAGGATGGAAGACTTTTCATCGCATGACATAGAATACGAAAGAAGGGAACATTTCCTAAACGTCTAGTAGCCTCTCAGTCATAGGTGTGGCGCGGGCCTACACCAATGAAAAAGACTATACTTAACACGACTTTCAAACACCCTAGGACACTTCAAAACTTATGGCTCTAATACCAAGTTTTTCATGACCCGAATATACACTCCAGATCGTAGACACGGGACAAGTAATTAAGTGAGAGACCCTAAGTCGACCCATGACACATGCATATGATATAATCTCATTTAGGTAAAGTGTAATACTTAACATAAACATAGCAGAAACGTAAACATAGCATAACACTAGAAATACATCGTACACATGAGCCGAATACTACACATTATCTGGAAAGTCTCTACTACATGCGATGGGTTGATTGGAAACATCCCACCAATCTAACGGTCAAAATCTAAGATAACATAAAAGTCAGTAAAAACCCTCGAAACATGAGAGTCACCAAGCTGAGAACTTAAGCTTAGATGAACTACGGATGAGGATGAGCCTGAGATCCGGACTGTATCATGAAAACGATACAGCATAGAAGGAATGTAGTCAGTACGTGGAATGTCCAAGTATGTAGTGTAAATAAAACGGATATTTAAAAGTAAAACAGAAACTAAGTAACGTGGAGTATGACATAATGCATTTATCATAAACATTGTGGAAGTAACATAAGGCTCAAGGCTTTCAAGCCATTCATAAAGCGTTCATTAACATAATCATAAGTAAAACATTATCAAAACGCAACTTGATAATAAAATAAGTATAACAATGCATAAAACATGCAGAACAATGGGAGGACTCATCATAACTGACACCATTATGGTAGAGCCTTTCATGATGCCCAAACTATCTCACTCTAGTAGCTGAGCGACCCAAGCTTGCCAGGCGAGGTCGTGCACTCAAGCGTGATATCACATTTGAGGACTGGGTATCAATATAATATATAACATTAGAACCCACGGTGGCACGTGGTTGTGAGACACCTACATAGTCCTTTGAAGTCGGGCTAATTTCGGTGCTAGACACAGCTCCTGGAAAACATGCATATAGGCTCATACGTAAATCAATATCATGTATTAAAAATTCACTGGCTAAGATATAACATTTATCATCATTGATCCCCTTAAAAACATGCTTAGCCAAGAATCATAGGCCCTTTTCATCGGCCAATATCATAAATCGATAAAATCATGTAATTCGTTCATAAATCGTAAATCATCCTTCTCAACATGTGGGCATTGCCCAATACTTTACATATTCAATTCTTTCAAAATATGCTCATAAACATGGGTAACTTGAAATCATGCTTTTCCATCATCAATAAACTCAAATTATAGAGTATTCATCATAAATCATAACTTTCATGAATCTTCATCAATGGGTATTTTAGATTTTGGGTGCTTGAAACATGATTTGAAGAAAATAATAAAACATGTCCATCATTCATAATTCAATTATTAAAACTCAATTAAAATCAAACCTATAAAGATAAATCACATTCATGCATTTAGTAAAACCCAATAGAATTTGAATTGGAGGTTTCATGATTACATCGAAATTTGGGCATGGGTGTGAAAGGAATCACCATTGCTAAAATGCCACATACCTGGGAATGGATTGCTTTTGAGATTCCTTCAATACCCACAATGAAATTGATGAAAATTTGGGGAAGAAGACCTTTAATCTCCCTAAAAATATCTCTCTATGCTTTTTTGCATGAGAATGGGCATGCATAAAGGACTTAACTCATCTTATCACACTCAGAAAGTATACAAAACGGCGTAGTTTAGGGTCTCAAAGCATGGAAAATTTGAAAAATGCCCTTAAAATTATTTCCATGAAAACTGTTCCGACCGACCAATGAATGATCCAATGGGTTTCAACAAACCACGACTCGTGGTATCGATTCATTGAGTCCTACTACCCCATGACATACTCATTCTTCCCATGACTCGTTAGGATAAGTCATTTCTAAATCAATGGGTCGCTGATCGACCAAGCACAACCCCGACTAAATCTGACTTTTCCTTTCCACGAGCCTCACTCAAAACTCATGGTGGCCGAACGAGTCGGGTCTCCATCCATTGGAATCCACTGCAATACTAACTGTCAAACAATTACTTGAAACAACGGACTATTGTCTCTTATAACAAATCGTGGACGCCCCGTTGTTCCCTCAGCCCAAGTCCACAGTCCTTCCAACGACTGGTAAATAACAATGACTCATTTTTCCTGACAATGAGTCGTTACACCGTCTGCTGTCACCACTGCTTCCCTGAACCTCCACTCCACGACTACTTTCGACTTCACCATGGTATCCACCCACGAGCGTTGAGTCGTCCACCTATGACAAGCTTTTGCCAGTTTTCTACACTTATCAAATTAAATTCACTGGTCTATTCTTTAGTCCTCTTAGGATATTAATGGATGATTTAGACCAGATTCAGTCCATGAGGCTATGAAGAAAGTTCAGCTCATAAGGAAAGGTTTAAGACAACTCACAAAAGTCACCAAGAGTCCTATGCGGATGTGAGAAGGAGAGAACTTGAGTTGAAAGTTGATGATTGGGTGTTTCTGAAGGTATCTCCCATGAAGGAGTGATGCGGTTTGAAAGAAAGGGAAACTCAGTCCTCGTAATGTTGGCCTGTACCGGGTTGTGAAACTGCAGGCGCGTAGCATATGTTGGAGTTGCCCTCAGAATTGGCTTTATTCCATCCAATTTTCCATGTATCGCCTTTAATGAAGTGCTTGGATGATCTAGCTCTAGTTGCTCCGGGTGGAAATATTGGATCATCAGGTTCGAAGGCTAAGAAAAAATGAAGTATTTCGCTAAAGTTTTATGGAGGAAACTAGCACAAGAGGGAGCTACGTGGTGCTGAAGAAAATATGATGGGCTAAATGCCCACATCTATTCCCTATTACCAGCTTTTTTCGTTGCCCTAAAACTCTATTCAGTTTCATGTTCATTTCATGTGTCCTACCCTCTTTCATGTCAAAGCATTTATGTATGATTCATGAACGGGCCTGAACAGAGGTAGTTGTTCCGTCAACTTTTTAGCTTCTATGATCAATATTTAAATATGATGATTGCATCTCTACTTTTCTATATGTTTTCCATTAAATGAGTTGCACGATTGTTCCTAAAGGGGAGTTATTTTTATACCCCAAAAGACCTAAGATCAAACTCGAGAGTTGAAATGGATAAAATAGGATTTTCTGCACCAGGTCACAGAACAGGTCAACCTGTAACCTCAGGATGACCACGAGCTCGCAGTCACTCAGGTGAGAAGTTGGACTTAAGCTAAATTCTTGGAGTTGGGTCACCACGGACATGACCAAGGAGTTGTGGTCAGCACCATAACTTGTTGAGTTAGTCGGTTAAGGGAAAGGTGAAGGAATAAGAAATGGGAAATAAAGGCAATGGGAGGTGACTACGAGCCGTGGTCTCTAGCAACGACTGCTAAGTCCACCGTATGAGCCCCACGAAATTTTGCAGGCACTTGATGACTTGTGGCCATGTCGTGTCCTTGGATGACGACTCATCTAGTTCCTTGCTGGGACTAGCAGTCAGCTTTTCACTGCGAGTTTATTAAAAGGATTTCTTCCGTGAATTCCTATGATCCTAAGGCCTAAACTACATTTTTCAAACTATGTATGTTGAGTTTTAAGTGGGGTAACATTCTGGGCTATTCTAATCTCATGCATGCAAGTTAAAGTCCAAGAGGGGTGATCGCTTCAATCTCTCAAGGTTCTTTCCTCAATTATTCCTTGGGAAATAAGAAAATTGTTAACTGCATTTTCCTTCAGCTATGTAGTAAGAGGAATTAATGAATCTGTTCACACCTATGTCCAATCCTCTCTAATTTATAAAAACTAGCATGTTGATTCTATGGGTTTTACCCAATGCATGAATTTCAAAGTTTCTACCATGGTATGATCCAAGCATGTTTTTATTGTTGAATTATGATTCATGGGTAAGTTTTATTAATGTTTTAAATTATAAATCTTGTTTTCAAGTTTTATAAATTATGATGTCCATCCATTAAAGTTCATGAATGTTGATATCTATGATGTATGTTCAAGTACATGAGATATTTATGATAAAAGCATGTTTTCGTGTTACCCATCCGTATGATCATGTTTTCAAGAATCAAGTATTTTCAAGCATGTTTAAGTATTGCAGTTTATGTATTCAAGTATGATTTATGATTTCATGAATTAGCTACCACATGATTTTGGGAAGTCAAGACTCCCACCTATGTTCATTCAGGTATGGTTTTTTGAGCCAAGGCTCTCATGTATGATTTCAGATTATGTATGTATATGATTATTCAGTTTCTCGCCTTCAAAACGGCGGACAGATATGCATGTTTTTGGGAGTAGTGTCTAGTACTGAGTAGGCTAAGGGTCAGTCAAATCTCTATGCCTCAGAACTATGCACCAACGTAGGTATGATTATATTATTTGGGAACACCTTGCGAGCTTTCCCTACCCCAAGGGCCTTCAGCTTGATATCGATGGTCATGGTAGCTCCTTGGTCCTGGCAAAGCTTTGGAAGGCTCTGTCCACTTGAGTGTGATAGTTGGGACCTCGTAAGCTCTATTGTGGTAATGTCGGGTATATGATGAGTCTCCATATTATTCCTCATGATTTTAGTTATGCATGTTTGTCATTCATGATATATATATATATATATATATATATATATATATATATATAAGCAGGTTTGACCCAATGTTCAGTTTTACTTATAATTATCGTATTTCAGCTTTTGGTCATTCAATTCAGTTATGATATTTAGTTACGTTCAGATCATGATTTCAGAAAATAGCACGCAAGCCCTACTCTCAGATTCTTATCTTGATTATGTTTTATACTATGCATGTTTTAATGATTTTACTTAAGTGGTTTTACTTAGCTTACATACTCGGTACATTCCACATATTGACCGCATACTTTATGATGTATCATTTTATGATACATGCTCTGATCTTTAGACTCATCCCTGTCACTAGCCAGTTTTCGGAGTTAGCATCCAGTCTCAGTAGGTGAGTCCTCATCCCCCAAGGACCATCCCTTATCAGTTATCTTTACATTTTCAGTTTCATACTTAAAGAGTTAGTTGAGGTATTGTCTTATCAACTCATCAGAATTAGAGGCTTTTTAGACATAGATTGTATTCAGCTTCAAACTCATGTTGTATTATGATGTTATGTTATGTTTATACTTCCGCTATGTTTATTATGTTTGATCTTCCACTTTTATTGATTGAGTAAGATGTATGTTCGTGCCATGGGTTGACTTGGAGTCTCTCAGGGATCCTTGTCCTGTGTCTCGATCGAGGCCTATGTTCGGGTCGTAACACTAGCACGACAGTTTGGGGTGGTGTAACCCCAAGAAACTCAATAGTGGCGCTAGTGGTAACCAACATGCTCATAGTACCATGATGAACAACTTCTATTTCCGGAGGTGGTTTGACATGAGTTTGTGATTCTGAAGAAGCCATAACACCAAGAATCTTCTCATCATCACCCCTTGATGAACTAGAGTAGGCCCCAGCACCACGGTCTCACATCTCCTCGAGCCTCGTCTTCTCCTATGCTATAGATAATCTCTAGGCCTCTTGAAACTTTGCTTTCGCAATTTCCTTTTCTTGTGCTTTATCTTGTATGATTTGGCCTCATCCCTAACACACTCTCATGGGCGTTTTCCTGCTGCTTGTCCAACAAATCAATAAAGGTAACATCTTCCTATAACTCCTCAAACGCTGGAATCGGGAACTCCTGGGGCATCCGCTCTTGCTGCAACTCGAGAATGTCATCTTGACCCTTCTTCAACTCAGCTGCAAATTTTGCTAAATCTGGCACAATAAGTTCTTTCAGTCTATCATTTGACTGTGTCTCCACATTATTAATATGAACATGAATGCTCATATACGACTCCAAAGCAGCAGTGATAGCTCTATATACAAAAGTTCTCAACTTCTATGCCAACAACTTTAGTTGCTTCTCATGTATTGTCTACTTTACAGTCTGTCTTAGCAAAGTTTGCTGGCATGAGAGAATAAGATGAGGATTGAGGCACAAAATATGATGTCTTTGCTGATTCTGCTTTCGGTTGTGTTGTAGCTATACTAGAGGTGGATAGTGTGGAAGTGGAAATTTGGGAAGCATGTCAACTAACCCCGTCGCTGTAGCTGCTCTAGCGGGGTTAGTAGTTGCTTCAGCTACTCTTGCACTTTGACCATCAAACACAAGTACCTCAATGACTGGTTTATGAAGTTTTAAGTCATACCTTGTTTCATCCTTAGACTTCTCCAAGTGATACTTCTTGGTTACAGGTGTCTCAACATCAATTCCGGCTATTAGTGGGACATGAGCTTCTTTGCATAACTAGGTTATTAAGCATGGGAATGAAAGTGATGTGGATTACGTCACAACCCTACTTTTTATCTCATCTGCAATAATCACTCCAATGTTCAATGGGAACCCAGACATCAAAATGGCTACTAGTACTACTCTGTCTTCTGCCAAAGTATTATCTCCCTCTGTTGGAAATAGTCAGTGTCGCACCTCTGTCCACCAAAATTTTGCTGCAAATGTTAGTGTGGACTTAATTATTCTCTCTTTGGTATTTTTACGCCAATAGGGCTGACCATCAGTCAAAACCTAAGCCAACCAAGAACGCTAATTATGCCACTTTCTCATTCTTTAGTCAAACTTTGTAGTGCTTGTTAGTGGCGTAATGTCTAGCCCATAAAGAATCATATTGTTGGTAGCTGCTGAGATGTTAATCAGTTCCAAATGAACCTGTATACGGTGTAGCATGGGCATACCTGCTGGTTTTTTCCCCTTTTTGCATCGACCCTCCAAAGTGGCTACATAGTTCCGGTAGAATTCAAAAACCATGTTGGGGTAATAACATCCTGGTCATACACTCATCCACCCAAAGCCATAGAATTTGTATCTTCTCTCAATGTTCGGGTACTTGGAAAATGCTGAGTCTATGATCTTAACTTTCTCAGCAATGCTTCTCTTGAGATGTCCTCTCACTGTAGCGGTGAGGCCTTCCTAGAAATACTTATTAGCCCCTTGACTTGCCAGTGCTGACTATCCCTGAATCCCGACATTTTATCTTTTAGGTCATTGCTTCTCAGTGGCCTAGAGTCCCCTGTCGGCCTGCTTGTGACATCATTGCCACTTTTTTCTTCTAAATCAGCGACAACACCACCTGAACTAGATCCGTTTGCTGAAGAATCATCTCACTCATCAGACTGGGGAGTAGTAGTATGCTGTCTAGCAATGGATCTAGTTTGGTAAGCCAACGATGTTTCCTCATTCCCAATCTCCTATACCTCCTCTTCAAGTTTGTGTTTTCATCTCTAGGGTGATGTTTTGTCTCAGTTCTGTCATTCCTACTTTGTGCACCACCTCTGGTAGGTTGGAATTTCGATAGCATGAATCAATACAATTGTCACGACCCGAGCATGGGAACTAAAATCACGAATGGCTACAAGCTAACCCATCGCATAAACGTAGCAAAAATAAGAACATTACTAAGCCAAAATTAAAGCATGAACATGATATAAGCGGAATTCTGCATAACATAAAGACATAAGTTTAAACATCTATCAACAATGTTGATCATCTACTACACAACTATCTGAAAGCCTCTATACATAAGATGAGGTGATGGGACAACACCCCCAACTAGCTCGCTAAGTCTAAAACTACAAGCCATTGACATAAAGCATAAATTGATAAATGTTCTTGGAAGATGAGGACTTACCAAATTGGGAAAGAGCTAGACTGATCGAAATCGAGCAAGCGACGAGACTGATATAAATCACCCAAACCTATATAATCACACGATATAGCATTGAGTATGCGGCAATACTTGGAATGTACTAAGTATGTAGAGAATATAATTCAAAATAGATCATGAAAGTAAGGGAAACATACTAAAAGCCATATATATGAAGTAAACATAATCATAAGCTATTCATCATAATCTGAACATAATAAACCAAGATTTAGAAACATAAATCATATATCCTGTCATACTTGAAAACATAAGTAAAAACTCATAAATTGATCAATGGATCAAATATGCTATGAGACATAATTTCATAATACATGAACATGAGTAACCGAAAACATAAGGAACAATGAGAGGCTTCGACTTAACCGAAACCATCATGATAGTGCTTATTTGATGCCCCAACTATCTCGCTCAATTGGGCAGAGGCATCCCAAACTTGCCAAGGATAGAAACGATTTAAGGTTTTCTACGACTCGTTATTCCCTACAATGAATCATTTTTCTATGAGTAGTTATTCCCTACAATGAATCATACCTTGACTAATTACTGCCTCCTATGAATCATACCATGAGTCGTCATTTGTCACGACTCGAGCTGAGACCCCAGATCGAGATATGGGACCTAGAGCCATGAATGGCTCCAAGCTAACACATGGTACATACATAGAATGACTTAAGAGTGTAATAAAATAGAAAATTTACTTAAGCATTGATAAGTGTAAGTCTAAGTATCATAAAATGTAAATAAATACTACAATATCACAACGCTTAGCTATCTATACATGATAATCTGAAAAACCTCTACTAGTACAACGAGCTGATGGGACAACAATCCCAACTAACTCTCTAAGTCTAAAACTAAATAACCTGGTAAAAGCATAAAATAGATAACATCCCTAAAGAATGAGGACTCACCCAAGCAGGAATAGGGTTGGACTGATCGGGAATGAGCTATCAGCGAGACTGAACTAGATGACCAGAACCCTTGTCATGAGACAATATAGCATAGAGTATGCGGTCAGTACATGGAATGTACTGAGTATGTAAAAAAGTGAGAACCTACTAGAAAACAATCATATAAAATCATGCATACAAATCAAAAGGATCGAGAGAGCAAGGACAACATGCTTTAAGCCATAAATTCGAACAATACATAAGCATAAGCAATTAATCATAATATGAATATAATAACCCAAGGTTTATAATTATAAATCATATAACATGTCATGCTTGAAATCATAAGTGAAAACTCATAAACTGATCAATGGTTCAAGTATATTATAAAAATGTCACAACCCAAACATAGTTCCATATAGAGACACGAGACAAGGAACCCCAAGAGGCTCCAAGTCGACCCATGGCATGAACATAGTAGCTAAGACCAAACAACAAGAAGAAACTGAAATAATAAAACATGCTTAAGCAAAAGTCTGCATACATATCAAGCTAAAATAGGGTCAACAATGACAAGTTAATTTTCTACATATTGTCTGAAAAGCCTCTAACATAACTAATGAGCTGATGGGACAACTTCCCCAACTAGCTCGACAAAAGTCTATAACAGAAATAACATAACTATAGGTAACTTAATGTCCTTGAAGGATGAGGACTCACCAACAATGACTAAAATAGGTCTGAGAGGAAAGTAGGCCTAATGATGTGCCTGAGAGTGATCCCTCGGACTTGTATCACGAAATGGTACAACATAGAGTATGCAGTCAGTACTTGGAATGTACTGAGTATGCAAGGTAAGTAAAATGGACAGTTAAAATACATAAGAGTTCAGAAGAGTAGGACAGCATGAACATTAATTAAGTATCATAATGTAAAACATGAGGGCTCAAGGTTTTCAAACCATTCATAATCTCGTCATAATCATAGTCATAAGAGAAACCTTATAAAGCATACCTTGAACTAAAGTAACATAATCATAACAATGCATAAATCATGAGGAACAATGGAAAAACTTATCTTGACCGATAACATTATGATAGAGCTTACATGATGCCCCAACTATCTCGCTCATGTGGGCAGAGTCGTTCCAGGTTTACCAGGTAAGGGATGTGCATGATATGATATCAAAAGGGGAAATGCATGAATACATATACCTAAGGTGGAACATAGTTCTGAGCCCATGGGGTTTACCTGAATGTCGAGTTTACTCGGCGGTAGACACTGCTCCCAAAAATATGCACATGAGGCTCATATCGTAATTGTGAAATCACTCACGAAGTTCATTGCCAAATAAATCAAAGCATAGTTGATCATACTTGAAGTACATGATTAGGCATGAATTAAAGGCCCGTGATTCGGCAAAAAATCATAAATTCATAAAACATGAAGACCATGCATACTTGTGAAAATTCATATACTTGATATTCATAAATCCATGAAGAGTAATTGAAGAGAAATCATCACATGAATCATAAATCATAATTTAGGCACAGTAAGATAAAAATGATAATAGAATCATAACTTGACATTTCATGAAACTTTGCATAAGTGGGCATAGATTGACTTGGATTTGAAATCATAAAAATTATAATCAATTTAAATATAAAATCTTCTCATAGATCTTAACAAAAAATTTATAACATAAAGGGAATTTACCCATAATCGAATCAAAGAGAATTCCATAAATTTGGGGTTAACACCCCATAAGATCATCAAATTTAATTGAATACTAGAATTCATGAACATGGAGAGAAATTGGCGCATGAAAGAGAAGAGGGACTCTCATTCAAAATCCTGCATACCTGAGTAATTTGATCTTATACTCTCCCTCGATAGCCCAAAGGAATTAGAAAAGAACTTAGGGAGTTCTAGGCTTGATCTTCTCTTAGAAATCCTCTAGTTTGCATGCATGGGGAGGGAATGGGTTAGAATAGGTTAAGAACCCTTGAAAACCTCCTAACTGAGCTTAAAACAACATAGTTTAGGACTCTTAGATCTTAGGATTTACGAAAATACCCTTAATAAAAAATCTGGAAATTAAACACTGCCAGTGACCACAACTCATACCACGAGTCATATCTCATACCTATGACTCGTGGTTACCATCCATTACCTCCTTCCGAAATTTCCTCAATTCTCAGAACTTCGAACGACGACTCGATAGGATGAGTCATTACTCGACACAACGACCCATTGTTTCCTATCGTCATCATCACTGACTCCATAAGTAAAACTTCTGAAACGTCCACCACGAGTCAACAAATGAATCGTACCTCAAAACCACGGGTCCTTGGACCCATCCGTTTCCTTTGCGCTAATTTTTTCTATAGCTCCCCACGGATGCTTACCATGATTCATTGTTCCTTACAATGAATTGTACGAAGACTCGTACCATCCAACCCTAGCACCTCATAGAAAAACAACAACCCCAAACCATGACCCATTACATCACCCAATGGGTCGTCCCTAGACTCGTTAGTATTGAGCCTGCTGCTACAGAGTCTTACTGCGAGTGGTTCCAATGGGTCATTTCTCCTTCCCACAACTTGTACCATGAGTCTTTCTGAGTCATTTTTCAAGTATTTCCTACTGATCACATTCCCAAATCCCGAGTCTAGTCTTAGGCACTTTCGAGATATTACAAGAAACATAATATCATAAGTCATGAACATGAGGAACTGAAAATATGAGGAATACTGGGAGATTCTTATAACAAACGTATCCCACGTGAGCATACATGGATCCCGACCTATAAATCTCTAGTCGGGAGGGTATTCATACATTGCCAAGGGTAGAACCATAAAAAAGGCTTGATAACACGCATGGGTGGCCCATACGGGCATGGAAGACACTCTCTTGGAAGACCCCATCATGGCTACGTTGGCACGTAGTACTGAGACCTGGGTGTGCTAGATCCCCATCCTACTCGGTGTTAAATACTACTCCAAAAACATATATAGTGTTCATATCATAATCGTGAAACATACTTGAAGTAAATGGGCTAGTTGAAATCATGAGATTCATAACGTGCTTGAGATACGTGAACTGATAAGGGGCATATTTATATGCCAAATCGATACTCAAATGTATAACTTTTGTCTTGTTTGTCTAAC
Organism: Datura stramonium; assembly: GCA_018107945.1. Lineage (NCBI taxonomy): Eukaryota > Viridiplantae > Streptophyta > Magnoliopsida > Solanales > Solanaceae > Datura > Datura stramonium. The sequence continues at coordinate 59,199 of JACEIK010000147.1, read as the reverse complement.
AAATTGTGTACATTCTCATGTAAATGGTATGGAAGTGTGAATTTATACTAACCAACATGATTAGCGTTGTTTTGTAGGAAAAACATGCTTTTGTTGATGAAAAATGACATGTTGGGAGAAATCAAG
>JACEIK010000146.1:530069-541618 GCA_018107945.1 Datura stramonium | reverse complement strand
ATATATAAATCTCCTATATCAATTGGCATATCATATTACAAAGGACTTTACCATTATACTCTAAAGCCAAAAATCATGAATTTTTCTATATTTGGAAGAACAATATGGAGAAGAGAGGATTCTTGAAATTTCTGAAAAAATAAAGATGGGAAAGAGAGGGTGTTTATGAAATTTTGTGTATTTGAACGTTTATGTTGTTGTTGAACTGTGTTCAAATTAGTAAAATCAAAAATAATAATTAATATTCGAGACTACAAAATTCACTGTGTATCCTTAAGTAATTTTATCGCCTCATTGTACCCGAGGTTTTAGATTACTTCCTCCCAGGATAAAACTGATATACCTGTTAATGGTGTAGCAGTACCTCAAACACCAAAAACTTCGTCAAATTCTAAGAGCAGTAACAAATAAAACAACAAACTCGATTTTATTTGTTTGAAAATATGCAGAATGTTTGAAAATTCTATCAAAAATCTATATCAGAAATGAAGGCAAAAGACCTTTATTTATAGCTAAGATCTGAAGTGAAGCGGTATAAAAACACCTGTTCAGATGGTATCTATTGGGAATGAATACTGTTGGAAAAGAAAATATTTTGTCCTGACTTGCGCTACACCTGCATTTTGCAGGTGAGGACCCCTAGACTACGGGTGCAAATGCAGGTCCAGACAAAATCCATTCAAGACATTTTGCGTGTCACCTGCGTTTCACAGGTGAGGACCCACGGCCCATAGGTGTAATGCAAGTCCAAGAAGAATCCGTCCAGATTGCTCAAAAAAGTCAACTCAGATTTGAATAAATTTGATCTTAAAAATATATCAATCAATCAGATCACCAAATCAAAAGCCGAAGCCGAGCTATGACGACGACGCGAGGGGAGACTTTCTTCTCAACTCTTTATTAGGTAGAAGCTATGCTTTTCAATATAAGCATCGATTTTTTCCTTTTCCCTACCAATGTGGAACAAAGATCCTTTTACAAAGGAACTTAAAAGAATTTTCAACTTTCTCTTCCCTCTAATTTCTTTTCCTCCATTTTCCAATTTATACCCAACACTTAACTCCAGCAATCCCCACATATATGGGGAATGGCTATATAAAGATTTCATGCATGAAAAAATTGTGTGATTCGTAAGTAAGAATTAATTTCATCTGGATAAGTAGATTTCGCCTTGAACTTTCCAAGTGAACATATATCGGATATACTCAGTCAATTGGTAGATTTGATCTCTTTGAACCATCGAGCTTTGATGTATACCTAGACAACATAAGTCATACAATTAATCCTTTAATTGTATTAGGTTCTCATTATTTTAATCATTTCAGCCATAAACACTGTCTGATTTCATAAGTGCGTAGAGAATTGACCTTACAAAATTCTCCTTGAAGAGGATTACGCTTCACACTTATATAAGTGATTCCTAAATGTGTTATTCTGTAGATACACCATTTGAAATACCCCCTGTCAAACTTAGAAGTCATTAAAAATCCTTTAATGCTTTATCCTTGTTACTGAACATTGTCTCATCATGAGAATGGACCAAAAGTTAGTTTCACAATGTTGAATCATCATCAATGACTTTGTTTAATCTTATTGAACCTAGTTCTTGGGATCTCCAGTATTCTAGATAGAGTTACCGCCATGATGACTTGTCCTCGACCATAGTCCCATTTCCTTCGATGATCTTTCAACCGCCTCTCTAGTTAGACCTTTTGTAAGTGGATCCAACACATTATCTCTTGACTTTACATAGTCAATTGTGATAATTTCACTAGAGAGTAGTTGTCTAACTATTTTATGTCTTCGTCGTACGTGATGAGACATTCTGTTATATATTGCACTCCCAGCCCTTCCGATTGCCACTTGGATATCGCAATGTGTACATATTGGAGCCAACGGTTTGGGCCATCATGGAATGTCTTTTAGGAAATTCCTGAAACATTCAGCTTCTTCACCAGCCTTGTCTAAAGCTATGAATTCAGACTCCATTGTAGAGCGAGCAATCCATGTTTATTTGGATGACTTCCAAGACACTACTCCTCCACCGATGGTAAAAATATATCCGCTTGTGATTTAGTTTCAATTGACCCGGTCATCCAATTTGCATCATAATATCCTTCTACAACTACTGGATACTTATTGTAATGCAAAGCAAAGTTTTGAGTATATTTTAAATACCTCAAAACTCATTTCATAGCCATCCAATAACTCTGATTGGGATTACTTGTGTATCGACTAAGTTTACTTATTGCACAAGCTATATCTGGTTGTGTACAGTTCATGATGTGCACCATACTTCCCAATTCTCTAGCATAATCCAATTGAGACTTACTTTCATTTTTGTTCTTAGCAAGAGCAAGATTCGCATCAATTGGTGTATTTGCAATTTTTAAATCTAAATACTTAAATTTTTCAAGTATTATTTAGATATAATGAGATTGAAGAAATGTTAGACCTTGAGGAGTTTTGTGGATCTTAATACCCAATATTAAATCAGCAACTCCTAAATCTTTCATCTCAAATTTACTAGCAAGTATACGTTTGGTAGCATTTATGTTAGTAATGTCGTTACTCATTATCAACATGTCATCCACATATAGACAAACAATGACTACTTGATTTTGAGTGTTCTTAATGTAGACGCATTTATCACACTCATTATTCTTGATATTATTTGACAATATAGTCTAGTCAAATTTTGCATGTCATTGTTTGGACGCTTGTTTTAGTCCATATAAAGAATTTACAAGTCGGCACACCATCTTTTTAATTTTAGGAACTACAAACTCTTTAGGTTTGTCACGACCCGAATATAGGCCCGAATAGAGACACGGGACAAGGAACTCGGGGAGGCTCCAAGTCGACCCATGGCATGAACATAGCAATTAAGAGCATAAAACAAGTGAAAATTCATAAATAAAATATGCTTAAGCAGAAGTCTGCATACATATCAATCTAAAATAGAATCAACACTGATAAGTTAATTTTCTAAATATTGTCTGAAAAGCCTCTAACATAACTGATGAGTTGATGGGACGGTATCCCTAACTATCTCGACAAAAGTCTGTAACTGAAATAGCATAACAATAGATAATTGAATATCCTCGAAGGATGAGGACTCACCAATACTGGCTAAAACGGGTCTGAAAGGAAAGCAGAACTAATGATGCGGCAGAGACTGATCCCTCGGACCTGTATCATAAAACGATATAGCATAGAGTATGCGGTCAGTACTTGAAATGTACTGAGTATACAAGGTAAGTAAAAATAGACAGTTAAAATACATAAGAGTTTATAAGAGTAGGACAACATGAACATGAAGTAAATATCATAATATAAACATGAGGGCTCAAGGTTTTTAAACCATTCATAATCTAGTCATGATCACAGTCATAAGAGATACCTTATAAAAATATAACTTGAGCCAACATAACATAACAGGACAATGCATAAATCATGAGGAACAATGAGAGAACTCGTCTTAACCGACACCATCATGATAAAGCTTTCATGATGCCTCAACTATCTCGCTCAACTGGGCAGAGCCGTCCCAGGCTTGCAAGGCAAGGGACGTGCATGATGTGATATCACAAGGGGGATCCATGAATATATATACCTATAGTGGCATGTAGTTCAGAGACTACAGGATTTATCTGAACGTCGGGTCTACTCAGTGCTAGACACTGCTCCCAAAAATAAGCACATGAGGCTCATATAGTAATTGTGAAATCATTCATGAAGTTCATGGTCAAATAAATCATAACATACTTGATCATACTTGAAATACATGATTAGCCATGAATTAGGGTTCGTGAGTCGGCCAAAAGTCATAAATTCATAAATCATGAAGAACATGCATATTTGTGAAAATTCATATAATTGATATTCATAAATCCATGAAGGGTACTTGAAGAGAAATCATATCATGAATCATAATTTTAAAATCATAATAGAATCATAACTTGACTTTTCATGAGACTTTGCATAATTGGGCATAAATTGACTTGGATTTGAAATCATAAAAATTATAATCAATTTAAATATAAAATTTTCCCATAGATATTAAAATAATATTTAGAACATAAAGGGAATTGACCCATAATTAAATCAAAGAGAATTCCATAAATTTGGGGTTAAAACCCCATAAGATCATCAAATTTACTTTAATACTTGAATTCATGAACATAGGGGGAGGGGGGAATTGGGGAATGAGAGTGAAGAGGCTCTCTCATTCACAACCCTACATACCTGGGTAATCTGATCTTACACTCTCCCTTGAAAGCCCAAAGGAATTGGAGAAGAAATTGGGGAGTTTTAGGCTTGATCTTCCCTTAGAAATCTTCTAGTTTGCATGCATGGGGAGGGAATGGGTTAGAATAGGTTAAGCACCCTTAAAACCCTCCTAACTGGGCTTAAAACAACGTAGTTGAGGACTTAGGAGCTTATGAATTACGAAAACATTCTTAATACAAAATTTGGAAATTGAACACTGCTAGTGACCATGAGTCGTACCTCATTCCCATGACTCATGGTTACCATCTGTTACTTCCTTCCAAAATTTCCACAGTTCTCAGACCTTCGAATGAATACTCGACACAACGACCCGTTGTGTCCTCTCGTCGTCACTATTGACTCAACAAGTACAGTTTCTGAAACTCCCACCACAAGTAAACTAATGAATTGTACCTCCAAACCATGGGTCGTTGGACCCATCCATTCCCTCTGTTCTTATTTTCACCGCTGCTCCTCATGGGTGCTTACCACAAATCATTGTTCCTTACAACGAGTCATACCAAGACTCCTACCATCCAACCCTGGTACCTCAGAGACATACCACGACCCGTTATATCACCCAAAGGGTCGTCCCTGGACTCGTTACTACTGAGCCTCCTACTGTAGATTCTGACTATGAGTGGTACCACGGTTCGTTACTCCATCCCACGACTATTACCACGAGTCATTCTGAGTCATAATCTCAAATTTTTCTGATGTTCTCATTTTAAATTCCCGAGTCTAGTCTTAAGCACTTTCGTGGTATTAAAATATCTCTCCCTTGGGAACATTCATCCTCGAATGTGGGGTAAACATACTGAATCACTAAGGAAAAATTTGTCATCCCATAACTGAACATCTAAAGCTGAAAACTGACCGAGTGACTGAATCCGGACTAAAATACATGACTGAACTAAATTTATGAATCATACATACATACATTGACATGAAAGAAACTGGGACACATGAACTGAACATGAAACTGAATGGAGTACTAAGGAGGAAACTAATCCTCAAGCTGGAACTAAATCAAAAGGGAATAGATGTGGGTATTTAGCCATCATATCTGCTTCGGCTTCCCATGTAGCTCCTCAACATGCTGATTCCTCCACAAAACCTTTACTGAAGCTACTTCTTTTTTTCTTAACTTTCAAACCTGATGATCAAGTATTTCAACCAGAACCTCTTCATAGCTAAGGCTATCCTTCACACCTATGCTCTCCATCGGAACAACCAAAGTCGGATCACCCATGAACTTCTTTAAATGCGACACATGGAAACCTAGATGTACTAAAGCCAATTATGAGGGCAAATCCAACTCATAAGCCACCTTTCCAACACATCTCACAATCCTATACGGGCCAACATACTCGAGACTAAGTTTTTCCTTCTTTTCGAACCTTATCACTCCCTTCATGGGAGACACCTTCAAAAACACTCAATCATCAACTTCGAACTCAAGTTCCCTCCTCCTCACTTCCGCATAGGACTTTTGGCGACTCTGAGCTATTCTCAACCTTTCCCTTATAAGATGAACTTTCTCCATAGCCTCATGAACTGAATTTGATCCTATTAAAGTAGCTTCACTAATTTCGAACCAACCAATATGCGATCTACACCTCCGCCCATAAAGAGCCTTAAATAAAGCCATCTGAATGTTGGAATGGTAATTATTTTATATGCGAATTCGATGAGAGGTAAATGATCATTCCAAATACCCTTGAAATCAATCACACACGCTCTCAACATATCCTCAAGAATCTTAATGGTCCGTTCATCCTGACCGTCTGTTTGCGGGTGAAAAGTTGTACTAAGCTTGACCTGAGTACCAAGTCCATTCTAAGAGGATCTCCAAAACTGGGAGGTAAACTGAGTACCTCTATATGATATGATGGACAAGGGAACTCCATGCAACCGTACTAACTGCCGAATATACAATTTAGCATAATCCTCCATTGAGTTGGTAGTCTTGACTGGTAGGAAATGAGCTTCTTTGGTCAACCTATCAACAATCACCCATATGGAGTCATATTATCAACGAGTACGAGGCAACCTTGTAATGAAGTCTATATTAATTTCCTCACACTCCCACGTAAGGATACTGATGTCTTGAAGCACACCTCCAGGTCTTTAATGCTCAACTTTTACCTGTTGACAATTCGGACACTTAGCCACGAAACACTTCTATGTCCTTCTTCATGTCATTCTACCAATAAACTTTCCGTAGGTCACGGTACATCTTGGTGGCACCTGGATGTATAGAATATCTGAAACCATGAGCCTCATGCAACATACAGTCCCTCAAATCATCAACACCTGGGACACACAAATTACCCTAATATCGTAGCACACTATCTCCCCCTTGGGAGAAAACCTCCACCTTCTGATTTTAGACCGCTTCCTTCAACTTAACCAAAATAAGATCCTCATATTACCAGCCTTGACGTCCGTCACAAAGGAGGATTCTGCTCCAGTCTGAACAATGATACCACCATCTATCGAGTCAACAAGGCGAACTCCTAGTCGTCCAAGCCGATGCACATCCTTCACCAATTCTTTCCTGCCCTCATCCACATGAGAGACACTCTCCATAGAAAGTCTACTAAGGGCGTCTGCCACCATATTAGCCTTGCCCCGATGATACAGAACATTCATATCATAATCTTTAAGAAGCTCTAACCCCTTCGTTGTTGAAAGTTCAGACCCTTCTGGGTAAACACATATTTGCAGGCTATTGTGGGTTGTAAACACATCCACATGGACCCCGTATAGATAGTGCCTCCAAATCTTTAAGGCAAATACTACCGCTGCCAACTCGAGGTCGTGAGTTGGATAGTTCTTTTCATAGACCTTAAGCTGCTTGGAAGCATAGGCTATAACATTACCGTGCTGCATTAACACACAACCAAGGCCGATCCTCGAGGCGTCATAATATACCACAAATCCATCAGTACCCTTAGGTAGGGTTAACACTAGTGCTGAGGTGAGTCGAGTCTCCAAATCTTAGAAGCTCTTCTCGCATGCCTCCGACCATTGAAACTTCACTTGTTGAGTCTTCAACTCTTGGAAGCTTTTCTCACAGGCCTTCGACCATTGAAACTTCATTTTATTTTGGGTCAACTTAGAAATGGTGCCGAAATTGATGAAAACCCTTCGACAAACCTCCGGTAGTAGCCAGCTAAACCCAAGAAACTCCTGATATCTGAAGATAACTATTCTAGGCTAATTCTTCACAGCTTCTATCTTTTGAGAATCCACCTATATACCCTCACTTGACACCGCATGACCCAAAATGCTACTGAGTTTAGACAAAACTCACACTTGCTGAATTTAGCAAACAGCTGACGATCCTTGAGAGTCTATAGTACCACTCTCAAATGAGCGGCATGCTCCTTCTAGCTCTGAGATTATATGAGAATGTCATCAATGAACACAATTACGAACATATCCAAATACGGCTTGAATACCCTGTTCATCAAATCCATAAAAGTTGGAGGAGTATTCATTAGTCCAAAAGATATAACTAAAAACTCATAGTGATCATATCGAGTCTTGAAAGTTGTCTTCAGGATGTCACTCTCTCTAACCTTGAGCTGATGATATTCAGATCTGAGGTCTATCATTGAAAAATACTTGGCACCCTAAAGGTTGTCAAAAAAGTCATCAATTCTGGGGAGGGGATACTTATTCTTGATTGTGACCTTATTCAACTGTCAATAGTCAATACACATACAAAGGGAACCATCCTTCTTTCGAACAAAGAGAACTAGTGCACCCCATAGGGATTTGCTAGGTCTGATGAAACCTTTGTCTAAGAGATCCTTCAACTCCTTTATTTCAGATGGAGCCATTCTGTAAGAGGAATAGATATAGCCTGCATATCTAGAAGAAGGTCAATACCAAAATCGATCTCCCGCTTGGGAGGAATTCCCGGTAGATCATCTGGAAACACTTTTGGATATTCGCACACTATAGGAATTGACTGGATAGTCGGGGCTTCGGATGTAGCATCCTTAACCCTAACTAGGTGGTATACGTAACTCTTGGAGATCATCTTTCTGGCCTTAAGGTATGAAATGAAATGACCTACAAGCATAGTTGAACTACCCTTCCACTCTAGAACTGGCTCACCCAAAAATCGAAACTCTACCGCACGGGTTCTACAATTTACTAAGGCATAACATGCCTGTATCCAATCCATGCCAAAGATAGCATCAAAATCTATCATGGCTAGCTCTACTAAATCTACTAAGGTGACTTTATGAAGGACTATGACAGGAAAATTTTTGTATACCCATCGAGCTATAACTGAATCACCGACTGGAGTAGAGACTAAGAAGGAATCTGATAGGATTTCGGAACTGACTACGAAACTACTAGCAACATAGGGTGTCACAAAAGATAAAGTAGCCTCTAGGTCTAAAAATGCATATACATCAAAGAGGAATACTTGTAACATACTAGTGACCACATTTGGTGAAGTCTCCTACTCCTAACGAGATGCAAGGGCATAAAACCTGTTCTGGCGCTGCCCACCACCTGCACTAGTGGACGTACCCTGCTGAGCTGGATGTGCTAGTGTTGTGTTGTACTAGTAGCCTAATACGGCCCCTATCATCACCTTCCCTAGCCAACGGACACTCCCAGCGCCTGTGCCCAAATCTACCACACGCAAAGCAGATATCTGATCCAATCAAGCACTCCCCTATTTGATTCTTGCCACACTTCCCCCAGACCGAAAAGGTACGCTCTACCTGCATGCTCCTCTATCCCCTCGAGTCTGATGCTCTGCTCCTCTGGTCACCCCGCGATCTAGACAGAGCACTGGCCGATGATGGTGCTAGAGTTAATGACCTCTGATAGGACTGCTGACAATGTCCACCTCCCAACCTCTGCTAGGAGAACCCAAAACTATATCTCTTGGCCCTCTTGTCCTCCCTCTCCCTCAAATGTATTGCCTCCATCTGCCGGGCATACAAAACTAATCAAGAGAAGTTGATGTCCTGATGAAGCATAGAGGTCCTACAATCCTTGAACAGGTAATCGCTACTCCGTGCAAAAACCTACTCACCCGAGCTCTCTAATCAGCCACCATTTCTGGTGCATATTTGGACAAACGGGTGAACTCCAAAGCATACTCCTGGATTGTCATATTATTCAGGTTCACAAACTCAGTTGCCTTGATCTCCCTCACCTCACGGAGAAAGAACCGATCCAGGAATGCGGTAAGGAACTCATCCCAACCAATGGGATCCGCTCAAACTGGCCTACTATCCTTCCATTGTTTGAACTAGAGATGGGCAACCCCTTTCAACTGATAAGAGGCTAGGTCTGCACACTCCTCCCCAGTCATCCCTATGATTTGGGTGATCTTCTGGATCTCATTAATAAACTCATGTGGATCCTCACCCACCTTCGATCCGAGGAACTCTGGAGGTTCATCCTAAGAAAGTCCCTGACTATTGCCGTTGTCATGTTCCTATTCTAGGGAACATGCGCTACCTCCTACTGGTTGAACTGGGTGGTCAATGCTTGTGCCAACATCTGGATGGCTGCCCTAAACTCTGCATGAGCAACCTACTTGGGCACATAATCCTCGAGGGCTGGTGGGGCCTGCTGGTGCCCATCCCCATTTCCATTCTCATGGCCATTTCTGTTTCCGTTTCTTATTCCATTAACTCGGCGAGGAGGCGTGATTCTGCAAATGCGTATAGCATGATTTAGAAGGATAGAGAGACATTTCATCACACGACATAGATCATGAAAGAAGAAAAGTTTCCTAAAACATTTCGTAGCCTCTTCATCATAAGTGTTATGCACTTCACACCCATAAAAAAGACTCCACTTAATGTGGCTTTCAGACACCCTAGGACACTTCAAAACCTAATGCTCTGATACCAAGTTTGTCATGACCCGAACATAGGCCCGGAGAGAGACATAGGACAAGAAACCCCGGGAGGCTCCAAGTCGACCCATGGCATGAACATAGCGGTTAAGAGAACACAACAAGTGAAAACTGATAAATTAAAACATTCTTAAGTGGAAGTCTTCATACATATTAATCTAAAACAGAATCAACACTGACAAGCTGATTTTCTATATATTGTCTAAAAAGCTTCTAACATGACTAATGAGCAGATGGAACAACATCCCCAACCAGCTCGACAAAAATCTGTAACTGAAAAAGCACAACAATGGATAACTAAATGTCCTCAAAGGATAAGGACTTACCAACACAAGCTAAAACAGGTCTGAGAGGAAAGCAGGACTAATGATGTAGTTGAGACGATCCCTCGGACCTGTATCATGAAATGATACAACATAGAGTATGCGGTTAGTACTTGAAATATACTGAGTATGCAAGGTAAGTAAAAACAGACAGTTAAAATACATAAGAGTTCATAAGAGTAGAAAAGCATGAACATGAAGTAAATATCATAATATAAACATGAGGGCTCAACATTTTTAAACTATTCATAATATAGTCATGATCATAGTCATAAGAGATACCTTATAAAAATATAATTTGAGCCAACATAACATAACATGACAATGCATAAATTATAAGGAACAATGAGAGAACTCGTCTTAATCGACACCATCATGATAGAGCTTACATGATGCCCCAACTATCTCGCTCAACTGAGCAGAGTCGTCTAAGGCTTTCTAGGAAAGGGACGTGCATGATGTGATATCACAAGGGGGAATCCATGAATACATATACCTATAGTGGCACGTAGTTCAGAGACCACAGATTTACCTGAACGCCGGGTCTACTTGGTGCTAGACACTGCTTCCAAAAATATGCACATGAGGCTCATATAGTAATCGTGAAATCATTCATAAAGTTCATGGTAAAATAAATCATAACATACTTGATCGTACTTGAAATACATGATTAGCCATGAATAAGTTCCCGTGAGTCAGCCAAAAGTCATAAATTCATAAATTATGAAGAACATGCATATTTGTGAAAATTCATATACTTGATATTCATAAATCCATTAAGGGTACTTGAAGAGAAATCATATCATGAATGATAACTTTAAAATCATAATAGAATCATAACTTGACTTTTCATGAGACTTTGCATAATTGGGCATACATTGACTTGGATTTGAAATCATAAAAATTATAATCAATTTAAATATAAAATCCTTCCATAGATCTTAAAACAACATTTAGAATATAAAAAAAATTGACCCATAATCAAATCAAAGAGAATGTCATAAATTTGGGGTTAAAACCTCATAAGATCATCAAATTTACTTTAATAC
>JACEIK010000146.1:498708-518666 GCA_018107945.1 Datura stramonium | reverse complement strand
CTCCACAACAGAATGGAGTAGTAGAGAAAACATAAACATTTATTGGAAACATCAAGAGCTCTCCTATTTCAATCTCATCTTCCTATTAGTTATAGGAAAAAATGTTTATTAACCGCTACTTACCTCATAAACAGATTTTCTGCCAATGTATTGAATTTCAAGACTCCCTTTGAGATTCTATTTAAATTTAAATCATCTTATATTCATTTAAAGTGTTTTGAATATTTGTGTCTTGTTTCCACTCCTCATTTAAATATAACTAAATTTGATCCTAAAGCTTCAGTTTCTGTGTTTATGGGATATCCTTATGGAAAAAAGGTTATAAGGTCTTGGATCTACAAACCAAGAAAATTTCAATTTCTAGGGATGTGATTTTTCATGAGGAATACTTTTCTTTTCTTTCACAATCTATTTTACATCCTACTTTCTTCCTTTCTACTACATCTGCTTCTTCTGATTCTGTCTTAAAATTTTCTTTTCCTTCATCAGATTCTCCTTATGTTTCTGATAATGTTTCTGATAATGTTTCTATGCCTAATATCCCGCCTCAATCTCCATCTACTTCCAATGATACTTTACCTATTCCTTCCACTTCTGATATGCCTGTTAGCACTTCTTCTTCATCACCTATTATTCAAACTATACTTAGAAAATCTTCTAGGAATCATAAGAAACCTGATTATTTGGAAGATTACATTTGTAGTGTTCTTCACCTTACAGATGTGACTTCTACATGTTTTCTAAGTCTTGTTACTCCCTGATTCCTTATCTTTTAGTGAATTATCTTCCAACAATCAAGTCATGCTCAACTCTATTACTAGTATACAGGAACCTGTTAACTATATTCAAGCAACACATCATCCAGGTTGGCAGGAAGCCATGAATAAAGAACTTGCAGCTTTAAACCTCAACAACACATGAGATGTTGTTGTGCTTCCTACTGAAAAGAAAGCACTACCATTTAAATGGGTTTATAAGGTGAAACAACACTCTGATGGAAGCATTGAGAGACTCAAGGCTAAGTTGGTAATTAGAGGTGATGTGCAAAGAGAAGGAGTTGATTATAATGAATTTTTTTCCCAGTAGTCAAGGTGACTACAATCAGATGTATCATAACTATTGCACTCAAAAATGGATGGGGTGTTTTTTAGTTAGATGTTAATAATGCTTTTCTTCATGGTGATTTAAATGAAGAAGTTTATATAAAATTTCCTCCTGTCCTTACATCGCCCATGTCTGTTTGCTCAAAAAAATTCATTTATGAATTTAAACAAGCATGCAGATAATGGTATGATAAACTCACTTCTGCTCTCAATTTTAAAAGATTCAGTCATTCTCTTAATGATTATTCTCTTTTCTTTAAGAAGTTTTCCAGCTCTATTTCTATTGTGACAGTATATGTGGATGACATATTATTAATAGGTAAAATGAAGGTGACTTACAAGCTTTAAAACTCTTCTTAGACAATGAATTCAAAATTAAGGATCTTAGTCAGTTGCATTTTTTCCTTGGCATGAAGATTATCATAGAATCTACTGGAATAGTTATTTCCCAAAAGAAATTCACATCAGACTTGTTGAAGAATTTGATTCTCTACATTTATCTCCTATTTTTTCACCTTTAGATCCTACTATCAAATTACTAGCTAATCAAGAAATTCCTATCAAAGATCCTACTTTAACGGAAATTTATTGGGAAAGCATAATTATCTCACACATACAAGGCCTAATCTGTCATTTACAGTGCAACATTTGATTCAATTTATACAGGATCCACGTGAACCTCATCTTGCAGTTGCACTAAGAGCTTTTCATTATTTGCTCAAAAATTCAGGACTTGGTCTGTTTATGTCTGCTTCTGATTCTTTCAAATTGATGACATTTTGTGACTCTGACTAGACTATATGTCCAAATTCACGAAGATCAATAAGTGAATTTTATATTTTGCTTGGATCTTCTCCTATTTCATGGAAATATAAAAAGCAGACATCAATTTTGTTTAACTCTACTGAAGCCGAGTATCAATCTATGAGGAGGGTCATAACTGAGTTACTTGGATAGTTCGTCTTTTTGACGATATCGGAGTACCGATATCCTTACCTGTATCTCTTCACTCTAACAGCCTTGCTACAATTCATATCGCAAAAAATTCAGTTTTTCATGAACGGACGAAGCACGTCGAGATTGACTATCACTTTATCCGCCAAAAGTATCTCGCCGGATTGATCTCGTTGTCTTATATGAAATCAACTTTCTAGTTAGCCGATATTTTCACCAAATCCTTAACGGGACCTGTGCATCATCAACGTCTAGGCAAGTTGGGTGGCTATTTTACCCCTCCAACTTGAGGGTGGGGGTGTTGGAAAATCAATTTAGACATTTTCTTTTATTATAAGATTCTTTTCCTTTTTTTTTATTTTCACACGTATAATTCTTTTCCTTTTATTATAGGATTCCTTTCCTTTCTTTATTTTTACACATATCATTATTTTATTTTATTATATTATAGGATTCCTTTCTTTTTTATTAGTTGTGTAATATTTTTTTCTCTTATTTATTCGTATAAATAGGGATCAATTGTATAGAGTCATTCATTCAGAAATACAAGAAGAAAAATTTTCTATACTGCTTTATTTATTTTTACAAAACTAACAATAATCTTAGATTTTGCAGAATATACTTTATAATTTTTTTAATAATTGGTTTATGGAAAAAATATAACTTATAAATTTAAGAATATCTTCGGTAGCGATCGCGTGAAGTATGGATAAATTCATATACTATATTTATTAGCAGATGTTATTTTCCTTTATAAAATATCACAACTCTTGCTCGGTGTCAATTGGTTTAATTAGCACTTTGATATCATTATGACATAACAAACATATGCTATGTATTTACCATTAGTAGAAAAAGTTTAAAAAAATTACATTTTATAGAAACTAATTACAATTTGTATCACTGCTCGGAAGCCCTAAGATCAAACTCGAGGGTTGCAATGGAGGAAACAGAATTTTCTGCACTAGATCACAGGACGAGTCGTCTAGTGACCCGTGGGGTGCACCACGAGTCGTTAGGTGACTCGTAAGGATGAGGATGAGCCTGGTTGAATTTTTTGCTTTAGGGTTGACCACGGGTGAAGCCACGAGTCGTGGCCAACCCCACGAGTCGTTAGGTTGGCCATGGTCAAGGTCTTATCTTGGATGCTGAAAAATTGATAGTGTTCCCAATGACTGATCACCACGAGTCATGGTGTCCCTCTGGTAACCCGTGATGAGAAATTTCTAGTGTTGGCGACGAGGAAGACCACGAGTCATGGTCAGTAGCAATGAATCATCCAGTCCCTCGTTGGGAATGGCAGTGTGATTTTTCTGCGAAATTTTTAAGGACTTTTCCATAATTTCCTAAACTACTAGACTATAAACTACATTATTTTGGGCACATTTTTCAAAGTATTAAAGGGATAATCAACTAATCCCTCTCACTTTCACTCAACTCTCAATCTCCCAAAATCAGAAGTACGATTTACGTAGACAGTTCTCCCAGAGCAAGCTAGGGCATTCGACTCTTCTCAAATTCTCAAGAGTTTCCTCCGGAATTTCTACACCAGGTATGTGAGAATTTAGCAAGGGAATCGTCCTTCCCTTTTGCACCAAAATCCATTTAAATTTTCTTATCAGTTCTAAGCCCTGAGACTTTCGAATTAGAGAAATTTTTTGTTTATGTTTCGATTAAATCATGTGAAATGTTGTTCATATTGTTTGATACGATATTTCCACTATCTAGTAAACATGTTGATACTTGTTTTTCCTGAAAAGTGACTTTATCCCTATTTTGACAAGTGTAGTAACTAGGGTCCTGCATAATTGTATAGACATAATGTTGCTTTACTCTATCAGTGTTGGAAATACCATGTTATTGTTATCAGATGAATTCTCAGTAAGTTGCATGCTAGTTCAGTCTCAGTCAGAAGTTAGTACTTTCAGTGTCTCTCAGTAATGTCAGCTGATCAGTTTAATTATAGTCAGTTCTTGAGGTGTCAGTAATGCCTCCCAGTTATCAGATCTCAGTTATCAGTTATTAGATATCAGTTAGTTTCTATATACGGTTACGACACTTTCAGATAAGCAGCTTTGGACAGTCTTAGAATACCAGTTACAGTTATTTGGTCCAATAAGACTCTCAGGGTACTTCCATATAAGTATTCCTGACTTAGTCTTGTGCCCCAGTTTTGAGCTATCAGCTTAGTAATCAATTTAGGGTTATCCAGTGAGAGTAGTACTTAACACTGAGCGGACCGAGGTTCCAGCACACCCAGAATCCCAGAACTACGTTGTCACGTAGGTTATTGGCCCATCGGGCCTCAGATTTGTGATCACCTAGTTCATGCATTTATACCCTGGCAAGGTATATTGGGTACTATCGATAGGGCATATACATCGAACTCTACGTTTAGCTCACGTGATTATATGTCAGTTACAGACTCTCCCATTTGTCAGCACAGTCTCATTTTAGTCAGATCAGTTTAGTTCAGCTTAGTATCTTAGTTCTAGGACATGCTTATGACCATCAGTTAGGGTCATTATTTGACCATATCAGTTATAGTTCAGTTTTATCAGTTTACAGATTTCAGTTGGTCAGTTCATATCATTTCAGTTCAGTTACTTGTTCTATCATGCTTACTCTATCTCTCACTTACTCAGTATATTCAAAGTACTGACGCATACCTTCCATGTTGTATCGTATCATAATACAGGTGCAGGTTCTTAGTCCCAGCATTGTCAATAGTTCCCTCAAACGATATCAGCAGTAGCATTTGGTGAGTCCTTATCTTTCGAGGACGATATTCATTTTCAGTTAGTACTTTTCAGTTAGATTTTAGAGTTAGCTAGGGGCTTGTCCCAACAACTCATAATTTAGTAGTTGACTTTCAAACATAGACATAGATATTCAGTATTGTTATATTTTAGATGTATTGACTCTTATCAAATTAGTTTTGTTAAATGATTTTATTTATTTAAAGCTTCCGCTTATGTTTACTCAGTTAACCAGGTTTATGATAGACCATGGGTTGGCTTGGGGTTACTTGTGACTCCAAGTACTGTGTTTCGTCTAGGGTATAGACTCGAGTCGTGACAATCACTTCTCTCCACCTAACCCTAAATCTCTCTCACCTCCCTCCTCTTTCTCCCTCTCTCTCACTCACCTCTCTCCCTCACCTCTCTCTTTCCTCCTTCTGGCTTTCTCTCCTTCTCTCTGTCTTTCTTTTTTTTTTCTTTCTCCCTCTTTGCCTCTCTCTTTGATACATACTGATAAGCATAAAAAAAAGATACACATTCAAAGAGTACATACTGATAAGCATAAAAAAATAGATACAAGTAGATACACATTCAAAGAGTATAAGTAGATATCAAGAGTGAATGAATACAAGTGATACAAGAGTGAATGAATACAAGCCCAATTAGAGATAGATACAAATTCAAAGATACACATTCAAATAATACAAGTAGAATAAATGAATAGAAGTGATACAAGAGTTAATGAATACAAGTGATACAAGAATGAATGAATTCAAAAAAAAGATACACATTCAAAATTTTGATACATACTAATAGGTATTAAAAAAAATACACATTCAAAGAGTACAAGTAGGATGAATGAATACAAGTGATACAAGAGTGAATGAATACAAGTTATACAAGAGTGAATGAAGACAAGTTCAATTAGATACAACAAGTATTCATCGATACAACTATGTCACGCTCCACCTTGGAAGGCATGACTGGCACCTAGTGCCACACTGGGATCTGGACTGACCTGGTGTACTTCTAGTGCATGTCTGTAACTTAATTCAAGAAAACTATGGCCGACAAGACCACCTGTAAAGGAAGACAACTAACCAACATCAGTGCAATAACAGGGATCCTATGCGGGCCACCTGTAAAGGAAGACAGCTAACCAACATCAGTGCAATAACAGGGATCCTATGCGAGCAGACAAGACCACCATGTTGTCTAGTTATAACAGAAATGAAAACAGGTAGCTATACTGGGCCCCACACGACCAACAGCAACCAACTAACTGAGGACTGTAGTCTGCAAGCCTCTAAGAATAGGAATAATGGTCAGGACAAGGCCCCAGCCTACCCAAATACCATATAAACAAAAAAACTGTACTCTCTACAACTTGGCAACTCCGAATGAAAGGAATTGGCTGACTTGCTGACTCTGAACAACTGCTAATGGAAGTCTTGAACTCTGTCTGTCTAAACCTGCAGGTAAGTATGCAGTGCCTCATAGTTGGGCGTCAGTACAATATGTACCGAATATGTAAGGCAATAACAGAAGCTGAGTAAGACTGATAAAAACTGAAAGTGAGTAGTAATGAGGGTCAGAAGTTAACCTGTACACTTTCTTGTCCCTGACCTGCATATAGTAAATCACTACACGTATATGAGCTGAAACTGTATAACTGTTCATTCATAAGCTACAACTAGAAGGCAAATATACATACAAGAACCTAACCTGGCCCCTATAAGCCGGGAAGGTGCAAGCAGTACAGAAATAACCTACTTGGGCCCCCATAAGCCTCGGAATGTGCCAATCAGTCTATATACCCCTATTAGTACCCTATAGACTCTACAAGTAACTGTATCTGTATCTGAGCCATCTAGGCCCCTGTAACTGTATCGGTATCTGAACTGTCTTACTTGTGTAGCTGGATCTCGAGCCTTGACTCGAATATGGGTCATAATGTAATCTTTGATATCTGTACCCCGAGCCTTGGCCCTACTATGGATCATAATGTAATCCCTTATGTATGGACCCCAGGCCTTGGCCCAACTATGGGTCATAGTGTAATCTTTGATATTTGGACCAAGTCTGGGCTCGACTTAGATCATACTGTAACTGTTGTAGCTGGATACGGTCCTCACAACCTCTATCTGGTGTAACTCAATACGGCCTTCTCGGCCTCAATCTTCTGGAACTCAATATGGCTCTCACGACCTCAATCTACTGGAACTCAGTATGGCCCTCACGGCTTCAATCTGATAGAACTCAATATGGCCCTTACGGCCTCTATCTGATCCTTTCAGACATCATACTACCCTTACAAGCATGGCACTATAGACAATAACATCTAACAATCCACGTTATATGGAAAAACCCAATCTAGCTGGGGCTAACTCTGGCGAGGGTTACTATGTCATTACTGTTGTGTCAACTCCATTCGTAACAGCTGACCATAATAGGCTTATTCTAGAATACTGGTCCTCTATGCAGAACAACTGTGGGGCTGCTACTAATCGGATATGCTCCTAAGAAGTCAGTCCTAACCTCACATAGGCAGCTTGTTATAACTCTTGGCCTGGGGGTAATACTGTAATACTGTGGTTCTAGTCCCTGAGACACTAACTGAGTCTGTTCAGATTTCGTACGCCTTCTCTGGGTGATTCCTAACCTTGTAGGTGTGTATATCTGTACTTAGTCATTCTCAGCAACCTGTACCTGAAATATCCGATAAGAGTAGGTTGGGGCGTTGGCCCTGTATCTAGCTACTAACAAAACTCCCTCCCCTTAGGGTATCTACTGCTCCATCAGGCTGGTACAACTGAGGTGGTGCCCTGAGTGACCTGTACAATAAGCACCACGTCGACTGAAACTAATTGTCACTAGCGATAGCCACTATGTGGTGGACTGGCCCTCAATTCTCTAGGCAACTCTGGTGCCGCCGACTTTGGGGTAAGGCCATACTAACATAATTCTGGCCCTGGAGGCGTCAAGGTACGCCAACAATCTCTAGAAAAGCTCTACCGACAATACAAGCGCCGAACTGATAGTTATATCGCCTGGCTACACCTATGTTGTTCAACTTACTAACTTAGGCCCAACTATTACCCACAAACATCTAAAGCCTAGGCATGACAACAAAACATCATTTCTGCTAACTCAGTGAACACAAGGGCAAAGTAATTTCTATGACGCTTCTAGCATGAGTCACCCTTAACCCCTTCTTTCCCGACAAGAAATACTGCAGTATACTCTTAATATGCTTTCTAGCAGCTAGCCACAACATATGTAACCATAATCTACTGATAGTAGCTAACCACGATATACATGGGTCTTATATACTAGCAACAGCTAATTACAACAAGTAGGATCATTGTCTGTGCTTAGAAACATAAGTCGTATCATTGTACAATGAGAATAACTTGCCGAGAGAATAAGCTTTAATATACCTCGAATGCGGATTCTCGTTTAACTGATTAGTTCCAACCTGAAGTCAGCAGTTCAACTCAACTACAGTCCTTATGCTGAGAGAATAGGGCTAGTTTCAATATTAAATTCGGCCAATAACGATATCTTTCAATAATAATATTGACTATAATTCAACTCTAAATAACTCAGCGAAAACCCGCAATTTCTCGAGAGTTCAGAAGGGAGAAATACTCACTAAGGCCTATGGCTGTTTAGGAATCAATTTGAAATAATTCCGACAACTTTTATCCAGCGGAGCTCCGATTTTCCGAGCGAATTTTCAAGAAATAACTCCGTAAAAATGCTTCTCGTAGGTCTAGAACTTGCTATCCAAAGTTAATTTGAGATTGGACGGTATTTGGTGGCATAATCGGATGAAAAATCGACAAAACTTGCATGCTCTTCCTATCTCTAGTCGTGGGGTATCATTTTGTGAAATGTCTTAACTTAAGTGAAGGGCTTATATATATAATTAGCGGTGGTAGGGGGGTGTGCGGCGCGCCCCCCATTGCGCTTCCACCGGGGTGCGATGTGTCAGTCATTGCGGAGGAGGGAGGTCCGCGATGCGCCGGCCCTAGCAGCCTGCCTCTGGCCTCTTTCCTCCCGCTTGCTTAATTATGCACTCATGCGTTCATTCCCTGAGCCCTTTTCCATACGCATCGTACTCCAAAACTATCGGCATATCGTATGAACTCATCAACTAAACAATAGGGACATTATGAGGTGTAACAAACTAATGCAATAACGAATACAATATGCATACAATTATTTGATACTTTCTAAAAAAATATAAAAAATACAGAGAGAAAGATGCAATTAAAATATAGTATACAAAGAGGGAGAGAGAGAAATAGAGAAACAGAGAAAGAGAAAGAGAGAGAGAGAAAGAAAGAGAGGTGAGAGAGGCAAAGAGAAAAAAGAGCAAGAGTGAGAGAGAAAAAGAGAAATAGGGAGAGAGAGAAAAAGAAAAAGAAAAAGAGAGAGACGTAGAAACATGAGAGAGAGGGGGAGGATAAAGAAGGAGAGAGATTGAGAGNGGGGAGATGTTTTTTTTGGTTTTAAAAATTATTGTTATAAATTATAATTATGCAAACTATAGCTATTAATGATAATTAATTTTCAAATGAACGCTATTTATGAAAGATTTCCAAACATATCCCGGATGACACCCAAGTTAAAAACCATTTCTCAAAATCAAAAATAGGAAAAGGAAATAGAGAGTATCCAAAATCAATTCAATTTCAGCACTCCTCGGAACTTTCACTCGCTTTCTTGCTGCCCCAAAATTTAAGTTGGGTCTGAGATTTTTAAAAAAAAAAGTTTAAAAAAGGATATTGGAAATGAAATATAGAAATTTCTTTACATAAAGTAAAGTTAATAGTGGAAAAGAGTAAAGTTCGAATTATGACATTTTAGTCATTAAAAATGAAATTTATTCCTTTTATTTTTTTTTTTGGAAAAATCATTTTTGAAAAACTGGGGCTCCGAATTAGCAAACCATGTAGAAAACAAGAACTCCATTCCCTATCCAGTTTCCCCAAAGGATAAGAAATAAGCCAGGGAAAGGCTCTATCTTCTTCCTTCTCCTTTCGCTTCTTCATCAATCAAGATTTCAACAATGGCGCAAGCACTAGCAACTCCTGTACTTCCTTCGCTCTCCCTTATCTGCAACACATCTTCCATCTTGAAGCACAATTCCCTCTCTTTTCCCACTCCCACGTCTTTTCCGAAGGTACACTTACTCCCTTTTGTTTTCTTGAAATTTTGCAGTAACCAAACATGGGGTTTGCTAAAGTTTACATTTTTTGACCTTTCTAGAGTAGGAATTGGAGTAGGTTTTGTTTCTTTCCCGGCCCCTGCATCATTTCCCTCGGCAAACTTCATTCCTTTTTCTTTTCTTGAAATTTTGTCACAAACATGGGTTTTTTGCTGAAGTTTTCGCTTTTTGACCTTTTCGAGCTGGAACTGAATTGGGATTACTGAATTTTCAATTTTTTGGACTTTCTTGAGTTGGAATTGAATTGGGTTTGCTGAATTTTCCATTTTGCTGGCTGTTTTGAGTTTAAACTGAAATGATTTTTGTGTAGATTGGAGGTTTGACTATAAAGTGTGTGCGTGTGGGAGGAGTGGAGGTTCCAAACAACAAAAGAGTTGAGTTCTCTCTGCAATACATTCATGGAATTGGCCGCACCAGCGCACGGCAGATTCTGGTAGACCTTCAAATGGAGAACAAAGTCATGAAAGACTTATCTGAAGAGGAGCTTATCACTCTTCGTGAAGAAGTCTCTAAGTACATGATTGAAGGAGACCTTGTGAGTTTCCTTACTCTAGATTACACTCTTTTTGTTTGTTTTTATTCCAATGTGAAATATGCTTAGGTAATTTGATTTGGGTTTCTATTTCATGTCATTTTGGTGCAATTGCCGTTTCATTGAACTTTATAGTTTTGATTGGTTGTCGTTGTGCCATTTGGGTTCTAAGTAATTGAATTTATATGTCTCAGGGTAGGAATTGAAACGAAAAAACAGTTTCACTTGAGGAGTATCTTAAACCAACGTTTGATCCAACTTTTACGTGGAAAGTAGCATATTTGAGCTGAAAAGCATGTCTTATATTATTTTCATCAGATTATGTATTGTGGTAACCTTGCTTTTAATTGGAGAGTGCATTCTTTTGGTTTTGACTATAGTTTCTTGATACCTTAAACTCCCTCCGTCCACTTGTCCACTTTAGAAAATCAAGACATAATTTATCACTTACTTTCTAATTTACCCTTATCATTAACTAGTCATTTCTCAATACATTTTCCAAAGTATTGAATTTATTATATTCAAAGGGTGATATAGTAAAATTGTCATTCTATTTATTGCTCATTAAGGGTTGTGCCAAATCAATACTGAATAAGTAAAGATGGACGGAGGAGTACCTAATAGTTCAGCCAACGTTTCATGAAGTCTGAACTTTGCTTCAAGGGAACAATACATTTCTTACACTAAATTTTGAAGTCCAAATTTTAAAATAGTAAGTTGTTTTTGGAGTGAGAAACCATATAAACCAACATTTTGCAGGGAAGTGTCTACTAATCCTATGAAAAGAAAAAAAGGTAGTATTTTGTAGGGAAGGGTCTATTAATCTTACCAAAAGAAAAAAAGGCAGCATTTGTAGCGAACTGTCTATTTGTAACTTTGCATGATCTCAGTTAGAGGATGGCTCAGCTCAATCTTCATTCACCATAACTTCAACCAAATGTTGACTTTATGTAATTGTGTAAAGACACTAATTGACAACAGAATTAGTAACAAATGGATACCCAGTGACTTGCTTTCTTATTGTCCAATTGTTTTTGGCTTTTCCTCAAGCGGTTTTCTTTGGCTTGCTTGCTTTAAAGTTTAATTCATCTAAGAATGCCTCCCTTTATTTAATGGAAGAAAGGAAACTAAAAATAAAAAAATAATAAAAAGAAATATCATGTACATTACCTTTTCTTAAGCCGAGTTTTAGTGCTTGGTTTTTAATTAGCAGAGACATTACTCAGTAGTAGCAGCTACCTTCTTAGAGGGTTAGTGTCAAAAAGGTATTCTTGCTAAGCTACAATTCTGGTCTCTCTACCTGTTATATTTATTTTTGTTTAACTTACCCAAAAAATTGAGGAAGGGCAGTAGTAGAAGCAAAATTGTTCTTCGGGCGTAGGGGGTGGGGGTGGGGATTGGGGTTTCAGCTTCTCTCTGTCTCGCTCACTCTGTCTCGCTCATTCTTTGTATTTCAAATTTCAATTTGTGGAAACTTCTGGTCCTCTCCATTTGTTATATATTCGTGCATCTTTTGTCCATCTTCTTTGGTTGGAATAGTAGAAATCATACCAGTGACATACTTTATGTGACTTCCTTTTGGTGTCTTTATATAAATGTATTACGTATTTGATAAGTGGAGTTTGGATATGTAGGATCATGGCTTCTATAGTCACCACTGCGTTATCCCAAATTAAACAATTCTTATAGAAAAACAGTTCTTATGGAAATGTTCATGCACCACAGAAAGAAATTGATAGCTTGTTTTTAGCAATTGACTATGTCGATTGATTTTCTTGTATATATAGTTGGTTGCTGGTTGATGCTTCCTATTTGAAACGGGAAAATGATTTTATACATGTGGTGTTGCTTTCAGAGGAGATTCAATGCTCTTGCCATTAGGAGATTGAAGGAAATTCAATGCTACAGAGGAGTAAGGCACATCCAAGGATTGCCTTGCAGAGGACAGAGAACGAAGAACAATTGCCGTACTTTGAAGGGCAAGAAAGTTGCAATTGCAGGGAAGAAGAAGGCACCTCGTTAAATCAAAGATGGATTTTTTCACTTCTTTTGGTAACTAACTTGTAAAAGTTATACCTATTCCTATGGCAAACCTTGCATTTGTTTGTTACTGAACAGTATTTCCATTGAAATCATTTTACTACGTTTCAAGATAAGAGGTTTTATTCTCAATCAATGGTGCCTTCAAAGAGTGTTGATGCTTATTTTGTGGTTCTTGAGGGCGATGGCACATGAAACAACGCATAATGTCTTTCTCAAATCTTGTTAAATATGTTCTCATGCGGAGTAACTGCAAATGTACGTTATTCTTATTGCATGATTTGGTTTACAGAAGAAAGGGTTGTTAAGTAACGTATGGTCATAACAATTTTTTGTTTGATGTACCAACCTATGGGGTGCAGTCCCCATCTTTGAGCCTATGTTGAAGCTCAAGTTCAGTCTTGTGTTTGGGCCAAAGTAGGGATCTTCCTTTTTGCTGTTTTAATACCAGATTAAATGCTTACATATTTGCACCAGTGTGATACCGAAGTGATTACAATTTGAGTCATAGCATTGTTAAAGTGACTAGAACCTGCTTGGTCCGGGTGATTTTCAAGAATGATCTTGAAATTGGATGGTCATAAACTTGACGACCCTGCTTGCCTTAGAAGCAAAACTTCTAATTCAATAAATTTTACTCCTTCTGTCACAATTTATATGATACACATTTTTTTTTAGCCCGTCCAAGAAAAAAGACACATTTCATTTTAACTTTACAATACTTATTTCACCTTTAATGAGATGATTTATAGTCACACAAACATTTATGACTTGTTTTAGACCACAAGTTTCAAAAATCTTTCCATATTTTTTGAACTCCATGTTCAATTAAAGTATATCACATAAATTCAGATGAAGAGCATATCAACAATTTTGACTTTTGATCTTGAATGTTTGATCATGGGGCAAGCAATAGTAAAAAATTCAAAATCAACCCCTTTCAAGGTCATTAGGTGTAATTTCCTGGTCAGGTGTAATTTCCTGGTCTTTCCCCTTCGGGTATGCACTTGTAAAAGAGACAGATTTGAGTTCTATTAATACGCATAGTAAAAAAAATTATTTACACAATCAAATCACTTATATGTAACTATAAGATAAGTATACATTAAGTGATAACCTGATAAGAATGGTTAAAAAATATACAAGAATTCAGTAATGATACAAAAATTATTTAATCTGTCAATGTATGTATTTTAAATTTAAAGAGGACTATAGATATGTCAAATAACAAATTAATTTTTATATGAAAATTGGTTAAGACAATTGGAAATGTTTACCTTTAGGCTAAAGATTTTTTCCAACTACATCTGTTTTTGACAGACGACCTATGAGATTAAGTGTAGCCAAACAAAACGAATCAAGCACAGATTTTCGAAAAACGAACTGTTCCTAAGATTTTTCTTACTCGTATCATGTTATCATTATTTATCAACTTGGCACATTTTTATTAAATTAGATCTAGCTTCCCTTTTGGCTCACATGCATGAGCATGAAAGTTATGTCCCACTCCATTAGTACACAAGAAGGTTCACATTTCTCACGTTTCTTGAAGGTTCTGATTTTTTATTTTTAAAACAGTGCTGTTCGAATTAATTTATACTTATTTTAATTATTTCATTTAGTACTTGTTATCTCACATTAGCATTAATGACAGGTGCAGTCTCTATCATCATTTTCAGGATCACAACCCCAAAAGAGCCCTCTAAGTTATCCTTTCTAAGGTTTCTTGAAAGTTATTCATTTAGCTTAAAGAAAAACTTTAGTAGAGCTGTTGCTTTTCAAGATCAAAGCCCACGGTGATGGTTTGGTTGGGAAATAAGTTATTCCAAGATAATAATTAATTTCGAGTTTAGTTATTTTGAAATTGTTATCCAATTCTTAATGAGGAATAAGGAATAAATAGTTCTGGAATTAATTTTTGGATGAATCTATTTCATATTGGTTGGGATAAAATGTCAAAATAACTTATCCTTGGATTACTTATCCCACATTGAGGGTGAGATAAAAATAACACTATCTACATCGAGGATGGGATAAAAATAATACTATAATCTTGGGATAAGTTATCCCGAGATTTTATCTCAATTAAATATGGGATAAACTCATTCAAAAATTAACTCCGAAACTATTTATTTCTTATTTTTCATTGAGAACGAGATAACAATCCTGAAATAATTAAATCTAAAATTAATTATTTCGAAATAACTTATTTTCCGACCAAACAAGCCGTTAAAGTTATCCTTTAACAAACAAATGGCTCACCAACTAATGTGATAGTGGGATTTTTGGTCTGATTTTGGCTCTAAATTAATGGGATATCAGTTATTACACAACTTTCTGCAATGATGATGGCACAGGTTGATTCTTCTTTTGTCGTACTTATTGTCCACACTTTTCATGAATAAATAGATTTTGAGCAATATGATTATGGGAACTAAAAAAAGAACGGAAGTATTTAACTTTTCACATTATGATTGTTTGGTTTGTATCATTTAAACACCTAACATCCTTTTTAAAAAGAGTTAATATGACAAAATTCTAAATTAAATTCTCAAGCTTCATTGATTGAGTTGAGGATATTGAAAAATCTGTGAACTTGAAGAAAAAGAATTGAACACAACAATGAGCAAACTGTATTGTATTATTTGAATGAAGTGACAATCGATTTCAATATTCTTAGTACGCTCATGGAATACTGAATTAACAACCAGTTGAATCGCAGATCTGCTATCACTAAACAATGTAACATGCATTTGAATAGAGACACCTAGATCAGAGAATAGACCAACCAGCCATGTTATTTCTGAAGCAGCAGAGTCATACTTCTATACTCTGCTTCAGCTGAACTTCTAGACATAGTCTGCTGCTTCTTAGATTTCCAAGACACCAAGCTATTGCCAAATTTCATAACATAACCTTGACAAATCTCCTTATATTTGGACATGCAGCCCAATCAAAGTC
This sequence comes from Datura stramonium, assembly GCA_018107945.1. Lineage (NCBI taxonomy): Eukaryota > Viridiplantae > Streptophyta > Magnoliopsida > Solanales > Solanaceae > Datura > Datura stramonium. The sequence goes on along the minus strand of JACEIK010000146.1, from coordinate 503,099 downwards.
ACACCAACATGTTAACTCATTGGTAGGTTGAGATTGTAACCAAATCCCTTGTCCAACTGATCCATTTAAATATCTAACTACTCTAGTAGCAGCATTCCAATGTGACTACTTGGGATGTTGTAAAAACTGACTGAGAGTGTGAACTGCATAACTGATATTAGGTCTAGTAATAGTAGCATACATAAGCTTCCCAATCAACCTCTGGTAGGAAGAGATGTCATTAAAGTCTGGATCATCAGAGAGGCCATTTGCTTGATCATAGTCAACAGTGGTAAGTCTTAAATTAGATTCCAAGGGAGTGTGCACTGGCTTAGCACCACTAAGTCCCATATCAGAAATTAATTCCAGCAAGTATTTTCTTTGATTCAAAATGACACCCTTAGTAGATATTAAGACCTCAATCCCCAAAAAATATTTAAGCTGTCCCAAATCTTTCAGCTTGAATTGTTGATGCAACACCTTCTTGATTTCATCAATTAATGTCATGTTGCTTCCAGTAATCATAAGATCATCTACATAGACTAGAACAATCACTAACTCAGTCCCTTTCTTCATGGTAAATAGGGAATAATCATGTGCACTCTGAAAGAACCCTGTATCTAGAAAGATTGTGGTAAGTTTAATGTTACACTGTCTTAAACCCTGCTTAAGGCCATATAAGGATTTGAGCAGCTTACATACTTTATGTTCTCCTTAGGGCCTGAACCCTTCAGGCAATTCCCTATATACATCCTCATGCAAATCTCCTTGCAAAAATGCATTGTAAACATCCATTTGAAATAGAGACCAACCTTTGGACACTGCCAAGGCAATAATACACCTTACTGTCACCATCTTTGCTACTGGTGAAAAAGTATCATGATAGTCTACCCCTGCCTGTTGGCTATATCCCTTAGCCACTGACCTAGCCTAAATCTTTCCACCTCTCCATTGGCCTGATATTTGATCTTATACACCCATTTTGATCCAACTGTGTTCTTGCCTTTAGGAAAGTCAACCACTGTCCAAGTTTTGTTGTCTTCAAGAGCCTGAATTTCAGAATTCATAGCCTAAACCCACCTGTCATCCTTAGCAGCCTGAGAGAAGTTCTGAGGTTCCACCAATGATGAGAAATTGGCCAAATAACTATGATAAATGGAGGTGGTATTATCATAAGAAAGACAGCTTGCTAAAGGATATTTACTGCCTTGCGTTCCTTTAGGAGCAGTATAGTCTTTCATCCATACAAGCTGTCTTAAAACTCTGTCTGTCCTTCTGAGAGATCTAACTGGGGAAGGTGCAATAGTAGGTTGCATGGAGCCTGAGGAAGTGTCCTCATCATGAGATGGTGAAGTATCCACATATTGTTCAATAGGCAGGGAACTCTCAATTTCAGTGAGAGTCTCAATAGAAGGAAGAACTGTATGTGAAACTTCTGTGATATGAGGAGAAAGAAGTTCAAAACAATCATTAGTAATAGGAGACTGTATATCAGGCTGAGAATCTGCAAAAGAAAAAATGTCCTCCCGGAATATGAAATCTCTGTGCACAAAAAACTTCTTAGACCTGATGTCCATCAACAAATACCCTTTTTGCACATCTGAATATCCCATCAATATTGATGGCCTAGCTCTCTCTGCAAATTTGTCACTCTTGGGAATAACAGATGCATAACATAGGCATCCAATCACCCTTAAGTGAGACAGATTGGGAATCTTGGCATATAATAGTTCATAAGAACTCTTTCCATCAGAAAAAAGATAAGGAAGTCTGTTAATTAAGTAAAATGTTGCATTAACACACATGCCCCAATATTTGATTGGAAGACTAGCTTGAAATCTAATAGCTCTAGCAATGTCCAAAATGTGTCTATGCTTCCTTTCTACTATACCATTCTGTTGGGGTGTATCAGGAAAACTGCTTTGATGTACTATTCCTAGAACTTGAAATAAGTCTTTGCATTGGGAATTAAAGAACTCAGTTCCATTATCTGACCTCACAACTTTAACGTGTGCATCAAACTGAGTTTTGATCATTGAGAAAAAATTCTTAATAGAAACAATTGTCTCAGATTTAAGCTGCAACAAATGAATCCAAGTAAACCTAGTACAATCATCAACTATTGTAAGAAAATATTGCTTCTTATCAAATGTTGGAATCTTGTATAGTCCCCATGAATCCATATGCACCATATCAAATGGAAAAGAATCTCTAGAGCTACTAATAGGAAATGACAATCTAGTTTATTTGGCTAAAGGACAAACTGAGCATTGATGGACAACTTCAATGCTTTTATTATTGTCTACCCGATCTAAATCTCTCATAGTTTGGGCTGAAGGATGCCCAAGTCTCTTATGCCATAACTTGCAGTCCTCCAGTGACACACCTGCAACCATCCCTTCACCAGCATCTGTTCCATTCTCCTTTCTTATTGACTGTCCACTTCTGAATATGTATAAACCTCCCTCTTCTTTACCAATCCCTTTCACCCCTGTCACTGTAAAGGTCATGAAAGACGCAAAAGTCAGGGTAAAAGGAAACAAAGCAAGACAGCTCCTTGGTGATTTTTGATACAGATAACAAGTTAAACTTGAAATCTGGCACAAATAACACATACCTCACAGCTTCACCCTTAAACAAAGGCACAGTACCAATATGTGAGACATTAACTTTATCTCCTGTTGGCAGATTTACCTTGTTATTCTGTGACTTGACTAGATCTAAGACTCCTGTTAATAATTGCCTACTAGCAGCTATGTGGTGTGAAGCACCAGAATCCACTATCCAAGCATGTTTAAAAACATCAGCCATTAAACATGTGGTCATACCTGTCATGTTGTTCTGATTCTGCTTTGCCTCATTATTCATGATCTCCAAGATCTGCTTGTACTCATCTTCTGTGAATCCTTGACCTTTTGCTAGAAAAACATTGTTCACCTCATGTCTACTTAAAGTTCCATCATTCTGAACACCATGGCTCCTAGAGATATGATTTGCCAAGTTGAATGAGGTCTGTCTGTTACTGTTACTGTTATGCTGTCCTCCATGTGATCCATAGTTTCCATGCCCTTGACTCCCCCTTGAGCTATTATTCAGATTACCATTGTTATAACCAGGTATTCTTCTTTGCTTCCAGTCAGCAGGGTATCCAATTAGTTTGTAACAGTTTTCCCTAGTGTGACCAGTAAAATGACAATAGTTACACTGTGAAAAAACTCTCCTTCCTTTATAGTTTTGGCCTCCTTGGTTGTAACTTTGAGTTCCACTAGCTTTGCTGATCTGCATGGCCATTGGATCAGATTTTTCACTAACAGTAGCTGCACATGTTGAATGTTGAATCTCATCCTCTATAATCATGGAGTAACACCTTCCAATAAGATCTGTCTTCAAGCTTGCTCATAGGATTCATTCAGTCCACTCAAAAATTGTATGAGCCTTAGCTGATACAGATGATCCACATGATCCTTCGAATTTGGACATCCACAATTTGGCGAAGGTATGACAACATCATATTCTCCCCATAGATTCTTCAATTTTGTGAAATATGTAGATACAAAGTCAGTACCTTGTGATAAGGTAGTGATTTGTTTATGTAACTGATAGATCCTCATGCGATTCACCTTATCAAATCGCTCCTTCAGATCCTGCCACACTGTGAAAGCACTGGTTGTATATACAACTCCACTGAGTAATTCTTCACTAACTGTGTTCATTATCCATGATAGAACAATCGCATTACATGTTTCCCATTGTTCATGCAGTTCTTCCCTGTATAAACCTCGAGTACATGCTCCAGTCATAAAGCCATACTTCCTCTTTCCAAGCAAAGCTATCCTCATTGATCTACTCCGAATGCCATAATTTTCAGATCTAGTTAACTTGATAGGAATCAACACAGTTCCTGATGCATCTGAAGATCCTATGTAGAGTGGGTCAGTTTGATCAATTTTGATAAGCACCATCTGCAGATCTTCAATCACTCAACTTGATTTCTTCAGCAATGTCTTCTACTTAACCAGTCTCGAAAGCTCTGATACCATGACAAAATTCTAAACTAAGTTCTTAAGCTCCATTGATTGAGCTGAGGACATTGAAGAATCTGTGAACTTGAAGAAGAAGAATTGAACACAACAATGAGCAAACTGTATTGTATTATTTCTGAAAAATAGTCTATGTACATCCAATTTATAGAGATGATGAAACCGCCTCTCTAACAACTAGTATTAACTAACTAATAATGGACAACTCATTGCCAGCTGTATGCCAGCTGTATGAATAACTGCCATAATAGAAAGAGATCCTAACTAACTGTAACTAACTGCAGCCCCCTAAGCATCCTATACTTCAATATAATATCTTAAAACTTTTCTACACTATTCATATTTTATTATTTTAATATTTTAATTATGAAT
>JACEIK010000146.1:486118-496456 GCA_018107945.1 Datura stramonium | reverse complement strand
TTTTTTTTTTTTTTATCTCTTTTCCCTTTTAGGTATTAACTTTTTTGCAAATGGAGTTGGAATTAATGTTTTGGATTTTACAATTCAAACAATCTTTATCCTTTTTAAGTACAATAAACTAAAACTGAGAAAAAGAATATGCCAAACATTCCCAAGTTGCAAATTTTCAGTTTGTAATATTTTCATACAGCAGCAAGTCATTAAAGTAGTAAACCATGATAAAAGTAGCATTGTTTCACAAGCAGTAACTATAAGAATAAAACAATACCAACAACACAAAATATGGATTCATAAACACTCAAAATCGAAGTGTTACATCAATAAAACAGTAAAACCAGAGTTTTCAGGCAAAAAAATTTATAGAAATCCAAGAAAATGACCACCCAACAAGAGCCTTTTGCAATGCAAACAGAAAATAATAGAGGAAAAAAAAAATAGAATGTTATGTTAAATTGCAGCTTCTCTTTCATTTTCAAGGCATACACCCACCCACCCACTTCTCATTTGAAGGTAAGCAACTTCTTTTTTTTTTTTCTTTTTTTTTCTTACCCTTCAAGTGAGAATGAGAAGCCATAGGTTGTTGGGTGATAACAGTGCTTAGAGTATCAAGTATTTGTCATAAGCTAACTTCTCATTTCCTTTATACATACTCCAGCAGGATTCTCACACAACTCTTATCTCCTCCTTCCAACATACTTCTATATCTATTTTCTCATTCTTTTTCTTTCTCCTTCAGATGGTTTTGTGTTTCAATGCCTGATTATTCTGTAGTTTCCGAGTTGTTCTGTTTTATAATCATGAATTTCTCTATGGCTTAGAAATTTGTGTTCTTTTCTCTCCATTAATGTTTACTGTTTTTATCGAATGTAATACATCATTGAACCCACAAGCAAGCATCTGAATCTATTGAAAGAACAGTTATCATGCCTTTTGGTTTGGTGTCAGCGTGGAACAAACGTCGGAGAAGCAAGTCCGAGGATCAGCTAAATCCTTGTATGTTTCACCCTCAGATCCTTCCTCTTCTTAATATAGCAGCAATATATCTCATGCTGTTGTGATTGCCTGTGCTGCATCATGTTACTTCACAGAGTGGCGTATAGCTTCTGCATGTTATAAAACCCAAAATATGATTGTTTTCAGGGATATATAAACCTGTGGAATATTGGCAAATCGAAGACCAGAATCCACCTGCAGCAAAGAGACGCCATGGATCATCAGTTTTCACACTCAAAGAAATGGAGGAGGCAACAAATTCTTTTAGTGATGACAATCTACTTGGAAAAGGAGGATTCGGTCGAGTTTATAAGGGCACACTGCGGTCTGGAGAGGTAAGACAAACAAGGGAGAAAGAATTTCACATTGGTTGTTTATCTTCTTCATATTTCACTTGAGCAAGTTTTAACAAATTATTATTAAACCTCCTGTATCTCATCTACTGTAAAACTAGAAACTTGAGAAAGCAGATCAACTAATATAACATTTGATTGTTCTGCCAATTGGAAGATTGTAGCAATCAAGAAAATGGATCTACCTTCATTTAAGGAGGCAGAAGGCGAGCGCGAGTTTCGCGTGGAAGTCGATATTTTGAGCAGACTGGATCATCCTAATCTGGTATCACTAATAGGCTATTGTGCAGATGGGAAGCACAGATTTCTAGTCTATGAGTATATGCACAAGGGGAACCTTCAAGATCATTTAAATGGTCGGTTTATAAGCTGAAGTTTCCCCAATTCCAAGACTTACCTTTTGACGCCTAACTATGTCTCACTGAAACTTGCAGGGATTGCAGAAGTGAAGATGGATTGGCCCTTGAGGCTAAAGGTTGCTATTGGGGCAGCAAGAGGACTTGCATATCTCCATTCAAGTTCAGCTGTTGGAATTCCTATAATTCATAGGGACTTCAAATCCACCAATATTCTTTTGAACACTAATTATGATGCAAAGGTACTCCAATATTTCATCCATGTTAGTTTTCTTCTGATTTCTGATGGGAGGGGATCTCTTCATAGAACTAACTAATAGTAATCAATACTCATCCGCTGCACAGATATCAGATTTTGGTCTTGCAAAGTTGATGCCAGAAGGCCAGCAATCATGTGTGACATCTAGGGTACTTGGTACTTTTGGCTATTTTGACCCTGAATATACACTGGTGAGTTGCTTGCATATCAGATCTGTCTGAAGTTTCTATAAAGTTGGATGTCATATTGTTATTTAGTACTATTCATTTTCTTCATTATAACAAACCAACACTATGCTGTCTAGCTTTCTGACATTTCCCCTCCCAAAGCTCTCTCTGTGAGCAAAGAAAAAGAAGAAAGAGGAGCGAACAAAACAAGGCCATAAGATAACTCAAGAGTGATGAAGAGAGTAAGAAACAAAAGAAATATCCAATGTGTTACTATGCAAAAGCAAGAAGCAAACCACAAATGAGAGAAGAATTAGGAATCTGAAACAGAATGCATTAGGTAGCGGCTGCTGACTAACAATACTTCTGCTAAGCACGTAAGAAAAATTTACGAAAAAGGGGTATATGGGAACAAGCTAAGCAGGAAAAGGACTACAGAAGAAATCACATACATAATTCATCTCCCTTTTAAATACCTATAGTGCCCTTTGTACTTCTAGCTTTCTTTCTCTTAGAATCAAACGTGGCAAGCAAAAGAGTTAGTCTGAATAATTTCTTCATTATTCAAGGAGAAAATTTAATATGTGGTTTTGTTGTTTTCTTGCATCTTAAATTATAAAGCTCCAAAATATGTTGAATTGACCATTATAGTCTTGACATACTGCTACATAAAGAGAAGAAGCAGTTTCAGGTTCAGTTTGATCTTCAATCAAACTGAACCATCCTACCCTATAAGATGAAAATTTAGCTAATTTCATGTTTATCAACACTTAATCCATCAGGAGAACTTCAAACAAAATATGTTCCATTCCAGTGCCAACAGAACTGCAATGCAAGATTAGCAATCAAGCTTGAGTAAATCCGGCTTGAATGCATTTTTTTAAGAAAATCGAAGAGGGCAACTTCCTTATCTAAGTTAGTCAACATTTCAAACAAGCTAATACTGACATATCAACTATTAAGCATTTTTCCTCCATTAAAACAACACCTTACTATAGTGGAGACATTCTTAGACAGATGTTCACCCCCAAATTGAGAAATTAAACTAACAGTAAGCGGAGATAATGAATTGATATAGTCCTAATTATTTGGCTTGCTTTATAGATTTGGAGCAACCAAACACACACTCTTACCTCTTTTGTCACGTAAGAGTGATGAACATTTTCAATAAATGCTGATATTAAATCAGTTTAGATTGTGATCAACGCCCTTCCTATACTTTCTACTGTAAATACACACAGACATGCATTGGTCAGTCTTTTCTTCTTCTTTCAAAACAATATTGCAGAACAAATAATATTACCACTCTACCTGCTAGAAGGAACTATGACTAGTTTTAATTAAATTCTGTTGAAAACATGTGAAAGAATGTAAAGAAATTTCTTACCTCATCCTTTATTCTTGTGATATAAATATTGTATTGATAAAAGGAAAAAGTTATTCCTCATTATTTTTTTCAGAAAGACCTTGCTAATATTATTTTCGAACAGACAGGAAAACTCACTTTACAAAGTGATGTTTATGCATTTGGTGTTGTTATGCTGGAGCTTTTAACTGGACGCAGGGCTGTGGACCTCACCCTTGGACCAAATGATCAGAACTTAGTACTCCAGGTAAGGACCAAAACAACAATCCTAGTGCAAAAAATAAAAATTCGTTGGAAAATTTTTCACAGTGTGACATCCACTGCTTTGAGGATATCGCAGGTGAGACATATATTGAATGATAAGAAGAAGCTGCGTAAGGTGATTGACCCTGAGATTAATAGGAGCTCTTACACAATGGAGTCTATCACCATGTTTGCGAACCTAGCATCTCGCTGTGTGAGAACCGACAGTAACGAAAGGCCCTCAATGGTAGAGTGCATCAAGGAACTTCAGCTGATCGTCCACACGAATACGAAAGGGCTAAGTATGACTATGCATACATTCAGAATGATCTGAGACCTTCTCAGATTGACATGGATCACACAAAATCTGATCAATATGCGCCAAGAAGGATTTTTCCAATTCAGAAATTGCAATAGCAGCTAAAAGTTTCAAAATGTACATTGGAAAGAACAATGAGGATTGTAGGATGTAGTAGGTTGTCAAAGTAATAAAAGAACACACCCAGATTCAAGCAGAAGATATTAAGTTTTCTTAATAATTTAATTATAGCCTGGACGAGTGTGAGTAAAACAAGGAGGTATTAAGGATTAGGAAGACAGTATTCTCATGAATGTCTTCTATTATTTTTCTGGCAAGCCCACTTCTGCTCATACACAGTAGTGCAGAGATCTGATTATGTACACATTTATTTGCCAATTAATAAAATCAATAGTGAGAATTTCTAGTCAAATGAACTGAATTTTATCAGAAAATTACTTGAGTTTCCTGTTAAACTAAGTAGTTATGTATAACATTCATACTATCAGAGAACGAAAACTAAGCCTTCACTTGGCTGCTTTGCTTTTAAAACAGATATATTTAAGTTTGACATATTCCCTGGAAATGTTAACCTATGATGATTGCACATACATCCATAGAAATCTTAAAACAGCTGTCACCCTGGTGTAAAAACAGACACATGGAAGATTAAGTAACGGTTCATCACAAATACAATAGTAAAGTTTAATCTACGTTTCAGATCCAATTCAGATTATGAAAAGGAAAACCAAAAGTTAGATCAAGTTTGATTATATACATGTACAAACAAAGCAGAAATCTGAAGACAGCTATAACCCTGGTGTCCAAACAGACATTTTTGTAAAAATTAAGGAAAATAAAGGAGTAATGGTTCATGAGTTCATCACAGATACAATAGCATAGTTTAATTTAAGTTTCAGCTCCAATTCAGGTTACAAAAAGGAAAACAAAGAGCTAAATCAAGTTTGATTATGTACATGTACAAATAAAGCAGAACGATAGACTACAGATAGATCCCAAAGAACAAAAACTTCATGTAAAAAATGAAAAAGGGTTTGACAATGGAAAATAATGTACCTCAAAAGTTGTCTATATTTACATGTTCACGTGTCCACAGAAGAAGTTCATTCATTAACTTCAGATGGGCTTTCTGAATCTGGAAGAACTTTGCACATCAAGTGTTTGCGTCGCTGCAACGTCAACAAGATAAAAATGTTGTCTGTCTCAACAATGGTATACCCTGCTTTTTTATACATGTTGAGTGGAGCAGTATCAATCATTCGACAGTGCAAGTAAACCTCGCTAGACGAACTCATTTGAGAAATTAGTTCTTCGCTTGCTTTCAACAAATGCCAACCAATGCCCCTTCTGTGAAATGATAATAACAAATAGTGAAACTCAATACTAGTCATACATTCATTTACTCTTCCAATAAGAATGACATTATATTCACCAACTTTCCCTATTTAAGTATATGCTTCAATTTATTCAGACTTAGTTATACCTCAAAGTATATTTATCAGTTACCAAGTATATGTTAGACGTTCAAACAGAGAAAGACAGTGGGAAGGGGATATATACAGGCTGAGAATGATCTCTTGCGAATCCAGGTCAACTCTTGAATTGCTTCTACACTCTTACTGCATATATTTGACAAGTTAATCACATACATATATACACACACATACACATGCATATCTAACAAGTCAACCACAGCAAGCTAGCCCAATAACTCAGAGTCAGATTTGGCCTTATACCTTACCTCTTGTCTTCTACAACAAATTTGATTAGTTAATTTTTTTTCTATCATCAATATGATGATTGAGATAGAGAACTGCACTGGGGTCTATTTTACCTAATATATCAGTTGAGAATTAACACAAGAAACAAAGTACTAAGAAAGAAACAGTTAAAACCACACCTCCTAAGCTGCTTATCTACTGTCATATTGCAAATGTATGGAGAGTTCTTGGGAGGTGTAGGTGTGGGAGGATTAGCATTAGCACCCCTTTTGTCAAAGCACACTTCCACAGTTCCTGCCAATTGCAAATCTGCATCTTCTCCATTCTCTTTATAGAATCCAAGAAGTGTTGCAGTATGGGGCCTCATTGCTCTTCTCTCAATCATGTACTGCTTCACTAAGTATGCCAAGAATTTCACATACCCCTTAGGCATCAACTTGGACTCAGCAAAAGACTCAGCCAACAACCAAACAGTAACATCCATCTCTTCTTCCCTCATCACACGAACCCACAATGACCCAGATTCCAATTCTTGAAAATACCTATATTTCTCTAAAGATTCAAGCTTTTCAAGCTCTTGGTTTGTGAGAAATCGACCTGTTTGAAGTGGGTTTTGGAGGACTGATGATGGCGTGGTTGATGAAGAAGATGAAGAAGATTGGGATGTTGAAAGTGGTATAATCAGATTCGAAGTATGTGATTTTGATGAGATGACAAAAGGGAATGTATATTTTGGGTTAAATATTGAAGCTTTATGTGAATTGAAGCTAGTATTATGGTGAAAATGCTGATGGTAGTTGTGGTGGGTTTGAGGGCCTAAAGAAAATGATAAAGAAATCGCAGTAGCCATGGAAGGAGAATGGAGACTATAGGGAAATACTTGGCTGAACTGAAAGGCGAATCTGTGTCTTAAGATTTGGCTTGAGCAATGGACACTGCCTGATTTAATCAAGATATGTAGAAAGTGTAAAAAAAAAAAAGATGTATTTTATATTTTTATAACTTATAAAAATATACAAATAGCTTTTTGTAAATTGCCTCCAAGAATTACAATTTTGTTTGAATCTGAGTGATGAGGAAGAAGCTAAGGTTCGTTTTCATCTGGTCAAGTTGTTTTCATCTTTGTACCTTCATTTTCTATATTCATTCCTTTGTTTTTAATTAATTATGTAATTTTTTTCATTTTTAGTAATAATCTTATGCAAGATAGGATATAAATTTCTAATATTTAATAATTTATTATTTTAATAAAAATCTTAAAATTATTCGTAAGCAACACGATATAACTCCGATTGGACTTAAACTTTATTCCAAAGTGAACACGATACTGATTGACTTAAAACTTATTCCAAAGTGCATATCTAGTGCATGTATGAGAAATGTGGATATTGATTTGGACAACCTCACACACTCTAAATTACATGCTTGGCTCAAGTACTCTTTCTCCATCCTCTTCTCATTTTAACATTAAAATAGTAGTTAAATGTTAATGCAATAGGGGGAAAAACATTACATCAATTTTTTATTTAATTAGCCAAATTAATTTGAGTATAATGTTCATCAAAATATATAAAATAATGGGTATGATTGAATCAAATCTTTAGAACCTTCTCATGAGAGATCCGGTCAACTAAAAAGATGAGTCTTTACAACCAAAATTATATATATATGAAATATATATATATATAAAATTAAACATATGCTAACAACAATTGGGAAAGGAACCTTCTCACAACAACTTTCCAACTAAAACTATGTTAAACAATGATGACAAATCTTCATAAATTTGTTTGGATATCCCACCACACTTTCTGAATACTCGTTTTATAAAGCATTTTGAATACTTGTTCTGTAATGAGGTAAAGTAACTTCTAATTTTTTTCAGATCTAGATTAGCTGTAATGAGTTTGACACTTTTATTTTTTTTAAAATCAGAATTAATATGTATTCATTGAAAATTTATATTCAATTGTACAAAGGAGTAAGAAGCCTTATATGTAATCCAAATTGAAAATTTCTCAAACAAGAGACTTCGTGAAATAGAGATAAAGCTAACTTATCTAAACTATAGCCGCAAGTATTAACACATCTACTTATATATATATACAAAAGCTATATCATTCAAATAATGCTTGAAATTTCAGATATCTTCACACACAATAATTACATTCCGAGGGAGAGGTATTCTTCTATTAAGCATTTGAATTATAGTTGATGAGTCTGACAATATTCTTATATTCTTCTATTTTTGCTCACAGGACTGAAAATCCTCATGTTACTGGTTCAAATGCAAATCTCGATAGTAAAAATGAAAATCTTGGTAGAACAAATACAAATCCGGATTGGGGTTGATATAGCAGAGGACTGAAAATCCTCACCAATCCCAAATCAAGATTGAGATTGGTAGCTCGGAAGACTGAAAATCCTCATCAGCCCAAATCTGGATTAGGAATAGCCAGGATAAACATATCTATTTTCTTGTTTTTTTACTACCAATGAGTAGGCAGCTTTGAATGCTTATGGAGATATGGCTTTGGTAAAGATCTTCTTAGCGTGTGTTTTCTCGGGTGTTACTTAGAATAGAGATAGTCAGGCTCTAACTTGAGAATGTTATAGTGTTGTGAAATAAGGACATTTTGATCGACCCAATTGGCTCTCGTTCTGGTTTACACGGCAAAATAGATTGCTTTTCAAATCGTCAATGCTTCAGCCATGATGGCTTTTCCAACAAAATAAATTGAACTGCTATAGGCATGAAGCATATTACCATTAGCCTTCAATGCACTACTTTCTCCTATTGCATGGTGTTTGCACTGTTTAGTTAATCTTTGAACTCATAAAAATTAGATTTTAGTAAGACTTTATTTCCGACCTGACTCAAAAAATTTTCTTTCCAGCTCTTTATTTCATACAAAATTATCTCTTTTATAAAAGATAATATTTTTTTAGATCTTCCTATGACTGCAGGCAGCCCTAAATATGATCCTCTTGTACATAATTTGATATTACCAAGAGAAGAGCATATTCTTGATTTTTCCTCCACTTAGTATTCTTGCTAAAAAAAGATGCAAATTTCTCATAATTAATAACTTTTCCTGAACAACTTGCATATATATCGAAAATAAAATTAATTTGAGAAATATTACTCATGTCAGCATTACAAAAATGAATGAGTCATTTGCGAAGAACAAATGTGAAAAGGTCCATTTTTTGCTAACTTACAACCTTTTAAAGTCTCCTGTTGCTCAGTTGAGTGCAATAATCTTGATAGCCCTTCCGCAAAAATAAAAAATAAATAGGGCAATAAAGGATTCACTTGCCGTAAGTCCCTAGATTGTTTAACAGATTCTTTAATGTCTCCATCCAAATTAAAGGCAAAAGGCTCAATCATTACACATATCATGACCCAATCAACAAATATGAAAACTCGTTTTAAGCATAACTTGTTCAATATATGGCCATTCGACACGATCAAAATCTTTAAACATATCCAATTTTAATGCCATAATTTTATCTTTTCCTTTCCTTTTATGATTTAATACCCCCATAAATTCATGAGCCAACACGATATTATCAATTATTTATAGTTTCCCCATAAAGACTAAGTGATTAAAAGAGATAAGCAAAGACATCAGTGATTTCATTATTCTCGCTATAATTTTAGTAATAATCTTATGCAAGATAGAGTATAAACTAATAGGTCTAAAATGCTGGACTGTGGTAGGAGTCTTGATTTTTGGCACAAGGTTATTAATGTTTGGTTCCATAAAGGCAACAAACGACCTGTCTCAAAAAAATATCTAATTGCTTGACAAATATTGTTGTTGGAATTTAGTATATTTTAATAATTGACAAAATAATTTTGGGTCAAAGGAGTTGCATTGGATCATATAAATAACATGGAACAAGTACTAAATTAAATGAATCAGGTATAATAGCTTCATGTTCCATTCAAGAGTTTGATTGCTAGTAAAATTATTTGAATGAAGGAGTCTTAGATAAGAATAAAAGATCACATGAATATTGGAGTCTTTGGGAGGATCTTGGATAATCTTTGCACGAAATAGAACTCCTAAATGCTGCATAAGTTCAGTTGTATGAAGCAAGGAGTTTGTCTCCATCTTAAACACTATCACATCAAGGAGTCTTTATCCTAAAAATATTTTTATTTAACCAACTTGCTTTAACTTGTTTTAATAAATATGCAGGCCTTTTATTAAAGAGACTTTCGTACCTATACTGAGAGAAATAACAGAAATCAAAGCATATTACAAAAATTATTCTTAAATTTCTGTCTAACCATTCAAGTGTGGAGGTTGATACAAAAGACCAGATTGAAGAACCTGTTTCATGTTTATGTTTCACAGTGTCTTCAATTCTAGTTTTTTGTACTAGGATTGTTATTGAGTTGTACCTATTTCCAGCTTTCTTAGAAGAATTGTTTAGGTATTTTTCTAAGAAAAAATTAGCTTCAAATTAGGGGTAACTTGGAGGCATCACAACTTTCTTCTTGATTATTATAAGAGGGATTAGAGTTAGTTCCTATGTTATAATTATTTTG
>JACEIK010000146.1:458512-476119 GCA_018107945.1 Datura stramonium | reverse complement strand
GACCACCCCAAAACTTAATTATAATTTACTGAAAACTTCTATAATCAACACTTGTGAAGGTTAATATTACACTTGAACTTCATAATTTGCTGAATTGGTCCAATCCCTGTGGGTTCGACATCCGACTCTTAAAAAGGGCCACTGTATTACTTGTACGACCGTGTACACTTGCGAGTGTGCTGGAGCGCGATCACTGGACACCTGGACTGGGCTGCTGGAGGGGTGGCCGAGGCACGGCCTCTCTGGCCACTCTGCTTAGCTGATGGGCTGTCTTTGAGTTTATGATCGGGCAGGCCACACCAAAAGCAAACACTTGAAACCACCAACCACTTCCCTGGGTGGTTTTCCCACGTCTCTTGCACGCTGGATATGTAATCTCCTTTACCCTAGACTTGTTTCCCTAAGTCGGAGCCAAAGATCTCTACTGAAGCCGAGGGTGATTTCCACCACCTGACCCTTGTTGGGAAAACTCAAAGTTCCCCGTCCTGGCCCTCTTGTTCCCGTTTCCTTTCCCTCAAAATCCCTATTCGCTTTTGAACCAAGAAACTTAGTCGGACTATTCCCGTGAGGTCTTGAACCCTAGTAGCTATTGTCTCTCTGGTGGAGTCCGCAGATACGAGTGTCTGCAGGTTAAGCTGAGTGGTCATGGCTCATACCAACACTCTGAAGGTAGCCCCGAGATCCACATCAGTAACCTACCCATATAGGGGGCTCGCTGGAGTTGGTGGGGCTGGCTGACCTTCGTTGGTTCTTCGGGGAATCATATTTATGCAAATGTGTATAGCACAAGTTAGGAGAGTAGAAGAATTGAACTTCATAGCATGAGGTAGAATCATGAAAGAAAGGAGGTTTCTTAAAATGTTCCGTTGCCTCTTTGTTATAAGTGTGACGTGCTTCACACCCATGAAAAAGACTCTACTTAACGCGGCTTTCAGACACCCTAGGACACTTCAAAACCTAATACTTTGATACGAAGTTTGTCACGACCCAAGCTGGAACCCCGGACCGAGACACAGGACCTAGAACAATGAATGGCTCCAAGTTGACCCATGGCATGAACATAACGACTAAAGAGCATACATCAAGGCGGAAACTTATAATATCCCGAAAACCCTAAGATCGGGCCCAGGAGTTAAAATGGAGAAAACAAAATTTTCTTCACCATGTCACAAGACGAGTTGTCCAGTGGCCCGTGGGATGCACCACGAGTCGTGGAGTGACTCGTGGGGAGGGGTTTGTCCATGGTTGAAATTTTCAGTTTTGGAGTTACCACGGGTGTGATCACGAGTCGTGGTCAGCAACACAATTCGTTAGGTTAACCGTTGTCAAGAGTGGTTTGAAGGTCAAAGGAAAATTGGCAGTGTTCCTAACGAGTCATCACCATGAATTGCTGGGTACACCAACAAGTCGTGGTGACCCTCATAAGGAAAATTCCAATGCAGGTGAAGGATGGTGACCATGAGTCGTGGTCAAGGACGACGGGTCATCTAGTCCCTCGTAGGGACGGACAGTATGTTATTCCTGCAAATTTATTAAGAGCTTTTCCGTAATTCCTAAGTTTCTAAGACCTAAACTACGTCATTTTAAGCTAAAAATAGAGTGTTTTAAGAGGGGTAAGTTCATTATAGTCTATTCACTTCCATGCATGCAAGTCTAGAAGTTTCTAAGGGTGATCAAGCCTAAATCTCTCAAGTTCTTCCCCAAATTCTCTTTAGGAAATCAAGGAAGTTGTGAAATCAAATATCTTCAGGTATATAGGGTTATGAATGGGTGTAATTGTCCACACCCATACCCAATCCCCCTCTCAATTCATAAAAATTCTAGTTGATGAATCTATGGGGTTTTTATCCAATATGTTAATTCTCTAAGTTTCAATCATGGGTATGATCCAAGCATGTTTCTAATGTCGAGTTATGATTAATGGGCATATTTTACAATGTTTTCAATTATAAATTATGTTTTTAATTTTTATAAATTATGATGCCCATCCATGAAAGTTCATGAAAGTTGAGATCTATGAAATATGTGTTCAAGCATGATGAGATGTTTATGAAGAAAGTATGATTTCGAATTACCCATGTCTATATTCAAGTTTTCGAACGTTCAACTCTATGTCAAGTATGTTTAAGTATTAGGTAAGCCCATATAATCAAGTATGTTTCATGATTTATCTAAATTTTATGTCATCAGCTTACCATATGGATTTCGGAGTCTAGACTCCCACTATTTTCAGCTTGTGGTATGGTTTGAGCCAAGGCTCCTCATGTAATGATTTCAGATTTATGTATGTATGTTATGAGTCAGCTTCTCCACTAGACGATGGTTCAGTTTCTTTGAAAAATGATGGAGAGCATATGCATATTTTTGGGAGTAGTGTCTAGCACCTAGTAGGCTACGGGTCAGTTAACCTTATACCTCAGAACTACGCGCCAATGTAGGTATGTTCAAGATTATTTGGGACCTCCCTTTTGAGCTTACCTTTCCCCCAAGGGGCCTTTAGCTTGATATCGATAACATGGTAGCATCCTTAGCCCTAGAAAAGCTTTATACGACTCTGCCCACTTGAGTGTGATAATCGGGACCACGTAAGATCTATCGTGGTAATTTCGGTTATATGATGAGTCTCTCATTGTTCCTCATAATTTCAGTTATGCATGTTCATCAGTCATGAATTATGTTTTAGCAGGTTTGACCTAATGTTCAGTTTTACTTATGATTATCAGTTTTCAGCTTTGGGTCATTCAATTCAGTTATGATGTTCAGTTATGCTCAGATCATGATTTCAGAAAATAGCATGCAAGCCCGACTCTCATAATCTTATCTTGATTATGTTTTATAATATGCATGATTTATGATTTTACTTACTTAGCAATTTTACTTACCTTATATACTTGGTACATTTCACGTACTGACCGCATACTCTATGATGTATCGTTTAATGATACAGGCTCGGATACTCAGGCTCAGCTTCGTCATTAGCCAGACCTACAACATTAGCCATTATCAGCTAGAGTTGGTGAGTCCTCATCTTCCGAGGTCCCTTCTTTTTAATTGTATCTAGTACTTTATGTTTCAAAATTTAGTGAGTTAGTTGGGGTCTTGTCCCATCAACTCGTCAGTAGTAGAGGCTTTTCAGACATGGTATGTAATCAGTTTCAGTTTTGATTTATGTATTCTAAAGTTATGAAATTATCAGACTTCCGCTATAGTTATTATGTTGATCTTCAACTTATCTATGATTGAGTTATATGTTATGTTCATGTCATGGGTATACTTGGAGACTCTTAGGGTTCCTTGTCCTGTATCTCGATTCGGGCCTATGTTCGAATCGTGACAAATTTGGTATCAGAGCATTAAGTTTTGACGTGTCCTAGGGTTTCTGAAAGCTGTGTTAAGTAGAGTCTTTTTCATGGTTGTGAAGCGCGCCACACTTATGATGAAGAGGCTACGAGACATTTAGGAAATGTTCCCTTCTTTCATGATCATGTCGTGTGATGAAATGTCTCTCTATCCTTCTAACTCATACTATACATATTTGCAGAATCATGCCTCCTCACCGAGTTAACGGAAGAAGAAACAGAAATGGGAGTGGCCACGAGAATGGCAATGGAGATGGGCACCAGCAGGCCCCACCAACCCATGAGGAGCATTTACCCGAGCCGGTTGCCCAGGCTGAGTTTAGGGCAGCCATTCAGATGCTAGCTTAGGCCTTGACCGCCCAGGTCAATCAACAGGCGGTAGCACATGTTCCTCAGAATGGGAATGCGGCGACGGCAAGAGTTAGAGATTTTCTGAGGATGAATCCTCCGGAGTTTCTTAGATCGAAGGTGGACTAGAATCCATATGAGTTTATTGATGAGGTTCTAAAGGTCACCCAGATCATGGGGGTGACCGGAGAGGAGTGCGCCGATCTAGCCTTGTATTAGTTGAAAGGGGTTACACACATATGGTTCAAGCAATGGAAGGATAGTAGGGCAGTTGGAGCAGGCCCTATTGGTTGGGATGAGTTTCATGTGGTTCTTCCCTCGTGAGATGAGGGAGATCAAATCGGCCAAGTTTGTAAACTTAAAGCAAGGGAATATGACAGTTCAGGAGTATGCCTTGGAGTTCACTCGCTTGTCCAAGTATGCACCTGAGATAGTGTCAGGTCAGAGAGCTCGAGTGAGCCGGTTCATGCATGGAGTAGTAGACTACTTAGTCAAGGATTGCCGAACCGCGATGCTTCATCAGAAGATTGACTTTTCTCGGATAGTTCTGTACACCCAGCAAATGGAGGCGGTGTAGATGAGTGAGTGGGAGAGAGAGGCCAAGAGGGCCAGGAATGATAGCTTTAGATTCTCCCAGCAGAGACCTAGTGGGCACCGTCAACAGTCCCACTAGAGATCTTCAGCCCCAGCGCCTTCGGCTATGAGTGTGCCATCCAGACCCAGGCGCGATCAAAGGGAACGAGCAACAGGCTCTAGAGGACAGAGTAGCATACCTGCAGAGACCAGCACTCCAGAGTGTAGTAGATGTGGCCAAAGACACGTGGGTCAGTGCTTAGCGGGTTCAGGTGCTTGTTTTGGGTGTGGGAATCCCAGACATATGCTTAGGGATTGCCCAGCAACTAGACTGGGTCATGATAAGGGCCGAGGCCCAACCTCCAGTTCAGCAGCTCCACCAGCACGCCCAGCTCAGCAGGGGGCATCTACTAGTGCGGGTGGTGGATAGCATCAAAACAGATTCAATGCCCTAGCATCCCCTCAGGACCAGGAGTTCTCCCCAGACATAGTCACTGGTATGTTACGAGTATTCCACCTTGATGTATATGCATTGTTAGATCTAGGGGCTACTTTGTCTTTTGTGATGCCCTATGTTTCTAGTAGTTTCAGAGTCAATCCTTCTTATCAGAACCCTTCTCAGTCTCTATTCCAGTCGGTGATTCAGTTATAGTTAGACGGGTATATACAAATTGCCCTGTCATAGTACTTCAGAAGGTCACCTCAGCAGATTTAATAGAGTTAACCATGACTAATTTTGACGTTATCATCGGCATGGATAGGTTATATGCATGTTATGCCTCAGTCAATTGTAGCACCCATGTAGTAGAGTTTAGAGTTCGGGTGAACCTGTCTTAGAATGGAAGGGTAGTTTAATTGTGCCTGTAGGTCACTTCATTTCCTACCTTAAGGCTAGAAAGATGATTTCTAAGGGTTGTGTGTACCATCTAGTTAGGGTTAAGGATGCTACGCCTGAAACCCCAACTATCCAGTCAGTTCCTGTAGTGTGTGGGTATCCATAGGTGTTTCTAGATGATTTATCGGGAATTCCTCCCGAGCGGGAGATCGATTTTGATATTCACCTTCTTCTCGATACGTAGTCTATATCTATTCCTCCTTATAGAATGTCTCCAGCTGAGCTAAAGGAGTTGAAGAAACAGTTGAAGGATATTTTAGACAAGGGTTTCATCAGACCGAGCAAATCCAGATGGGGTGCGCCAGTTCTCTTTGTCTGCAAGAAGGATAGTTCTCTTCGTATGTGAATTGATTATCGGCAATTGAAAAAAGTTACCATCAAGAACAGGTATCCTCTCCCTAAGATTGATGATTTGTTTGACCAGCTTCAGGGTGCTAAGTCTTTTTCAAAGATATACCTCAGATCCAGATACCATTAGTTCAGGGTTCAAGAGAGTGACATCCCGAAGATAGCCTTTAGGACCCGATATGGTCATTATGAGTTTTTAGTTATAGCTTTTGGACTAACGAATACTCCTACAACTTTTATGGATTTGATGAACAGGGTGTTCAAGCCATATTTGGATATGTTCATGATTGTGTTCATAGATGACATCCTTATATACTCTCAAAGTGAGGATGAGCATGCTGCTCATTTGAGGGTGGTGCTACAGACTCTTAAGGATCTCCTGTTCTATGCTAAATTCAGTAAATGTGAGTTTTGGTTGAACTTAGTGGCATTTTTGGGTCATGTGGTGTCAAGTGAGAGTGTACAGGTAACTCTCAAAAGATAGAAGCGGTGAAGAATTGGCCTAGACCGGTGAATCCTTCAGATATTAGGAGTTTCTTAAATTTAGCTGGTTATTATTGGAGATTTTTTAAGGGGTTTTCATCCATTGTAGCCCCGTTAACTAAATGGACCCAGAAGAAAGTGAAGTTTCAATGGTCGGAGGCTTGTGAGAAGAGCTTCCAAGAGCTGAAGACTCGACTCACCTCAGCACCGGTGTTGACCCTACTTGAGGGTAACGATGGGTTTGTGGTGTATTATGACGCTTCAAGAATCAGCCTTGGTTGTGTACTCATGAAGCACGGTAAAGTTATAGCCTATGCTTCCAGGCAGTTGAAAGTCCATGAAAAGAACTACCCGCCTCATGATCTTGAATTGGCGGCGGTAGTATTTTCCTTGAAGATTTGGAGACACTACCTGTATGGGGTCCATGTAGATGTGTTTACAGACCACAAAAGCTTACAATAGGTGTTTACCCGAAAGGATTTGCATCTATGCCAGAGGAGGTGGTTGGAGCTGTTGAAGGATTATGATATGAGTGTCCTCTACCATCCGAGCAAGGCTAATGTGGTGGTAGATGCTCTTAGCAGGCTCTCCATGGAGAGTGTATCCTATGTAGATGAGGAAAGGAAGGATTTAGTGAAGGATGTACATCGACTTCCACGGCTAGGAGTCCGTCTTGTTGACTCGATATATGGTGGTGACATTGTGCACAATGGGTCAAAATCATCCTTAATGACCTAAGTTAAAGCTATACAAGATGAGGATCCTATTTTGGTAAAGTTGAAGGAAGTCATTCAGAATCAGAAGGTAGAAGTTTTCTCCAAAGGGGGAGATGGTGTGCTTTGATATCTGGGTCACTTGTATGTTCCGAGTGTTGATGATTTGAGAGATCGGATGTTGCACGAGGCTCATGGTTCCAGATACTCTATACATCCAGGTTCCACCAAGATGAACGTGATCTACGGTAAGTCTATTGGTGGAATGACATGAAGAAGGACATAGAAGAATTTGTGGCTAAGTGTCTGAATTGTCAACAGGTGAAGGTTGAGCATCAAATACCTTGAGGTGTGATTCAAGACATTAGTATCCCTACTTGGAAGTGGGATGATATCAATATGGACTTCACTACGGGGTTGCCTCGTACTCGTCGGCAGTATGACTCTATTTGGGTGGTTGTGGACAGGTTGACTAAGGCAGCTCATTTCCTACCAGTCAAAACTACCGATTCAGCGGAGGATTATGCTAAGTTTTACATTCAGGAGTTAGTTCAGTTGCATGGAGTGCCCCTGTCCATCATATCAGATAGAGGTACTAAGTTTACCTCCCAGTTTTGGAGATCATTTTAGAAGGGCCTTGGTACCCAGGTTAAGCTTAGCACAACATTTTACCTACAAATAGATGGTCAGGACGAGTGGACTATTTAGACTAATGAGGATATGTTGAGAGCGTGTGTAATTGATTTCAAGGGTATTTTGGATGACCATTTGCCTCTCATTGAGTTTGCATATAACAACAACTACTATTCCAACATTCAGATGGCTCCGTTTGAGGCTCTTTATGGGCGGAGGTGTAGATCACCTATTGGTTGGTTTGAAGTCGATGAAGCTACAATGATAGGACCAAATTTAGTCCATGAGGCTATGGAGAAAGTTCAGCTTATAAGGGATAGGGTGAAAGCAACTCAGAGTCGCTAAAAGTCATATGCAGATGTGAGGAGGAGGGAGATTGAGTTTGAAGTTGATGATTGGGTGTTTCTAAAGGTGTCCCCCATGAAGGGAGTGATGATATTAGTAAAGAAAGGGAAAATCAGTTCCTGTTATGTTGGTCCTTACCGGATTGTAAAACGGGTTAGCAAGGTAGCATATGAGTTGGACTTGCCCTCAGAATTAGCTTCAGTCCATCCAGTTTTCCATGTATCGCTCTTAAAGAAGTATTTGGGTGATCCAGCTCTGGTTGTTCCGGTGGACAGCGTCGGTGTGAAAGATAGCCTTAGCTATGAGGAGGTTCCGGTAGAAATACTTGATCATCAGGTTCGAAAGCTAAGAAACGAAGAAGTAGCCTCAGTTAAGGTTTTGTGGAGGAACCAGCATGTTGAGGGAGCTATGTGGGAAGTCGAAGCAGATATGATGGCTAAATACCCACATCTATTCCCCTTCGGCTCAGTTTTAGCTTGAGGTACTAGTTTCCTCCTTAGTACCCTATTCAGTTTCATGTTTCGTTCATGTGCTCTAGTTTCTTTCATGTCAACAAATGTATATGTGATTCAGGAATTCAGTTCAGTTCAGAGTCAGTCATTTCATCAGTTTTCAGCATGTATGTTCAATATTTAAGTATGACAATTGCATTACTGCTTTTTAGTATGTTTTTCCACATTCGAAGACGAATCTTCCCAAGGGGGAGATATTGTAATACCCCCAAAACCCTAAGATCAGACCCGGGAGTTGAAATAGAGAAAATAGAGTTTTCTGCACCAGGTCACACGATGAGTTGTTTAGTGACCCGTGGGGTGCACCATGAGTTGTGGAGTGACTCATGGAGGGGTTTGTCCATGGTTGAAATTTTTAGTTTTGGGGTGACCACAGGTGTGACCACAAGTCGTGGTCAGCAACACAATTCGTTAGGTCAACCATGGCCAAGAGTGGTTTGAAGGTCAAAGGAAAATTGGCAGTGTTCCTAATGAGCCATCACCATGAATCGTCGGGTACACCATGAGTCGTGGTGTACTTTGTGGTGACCCTAAGAAGGCAGATTCCAGTGTAGGTGACGGAAGGTGACCACGAGTCGTGGTCAAGGACGCGGGTCGTCCAGTCCCTCATGGGGACTAGCAGTATGTTTTTCCCTGCGAATTTATTAAGGGATTTTCTGTAATTTCTAAGTTTATAAGTCCTAAACTATATCATTTTAAGCTCAGAATTAGAGTGTTTTAAGAGGGGTAAGTTCATTATATGCTTATTCACTTCTATGCATGCAAGTCTGGAAGTTCCTAAGGGTGATCAAGCCTAAATCTCTCAAGTTCTTCCCCAAATTCTCTTTGGGCAATCAAGGAAGTTGTGAAATCAGATCTGTTCAGGTATGTAGGATTATGCATGGATGTAATTGTCCACTCCCATTCTCAATCCCCTCTCAATTCATGAAAATTCTAGCTGATGAATCTATGGAGTTTTTACCAAATATGTGAATTCTCTAAATTTCAATCATGGGTATGATCCAAGCATGTATCTAATGTCGAGTTATGATTAATGGGCATATTTTACAATGTTTTCTATTATAAATTATGTTTTCAAGTTTTATAAATTATGATGCCCATCCATGAAAGTTCATGAAAGTTGTGATCTATGAAATATGTGTTCAAGCATGATGAGATGTTTATGAAGAAAGTATGATTGCGAATTACCCATGTCTATGTTCATGTTTTCGAATGATCAAGTCTATGTCAAGCATGTTTAAGTATTGGGAAATCCCATATGATCAAGTATGTTTCATGATTTATCTAAATTTCATGTTATCAACTTACCACATGGATTTTGGAGTCTAGACTCCGACTACTTTCAGCTTATGGTATAGTTTGTGCCAAGGCTCCTCATATAATGATTTCAGATTTATGTATGTATGTTCTGAGTCAACTTCTCCACTAGATGATGGTTTAGCTCCGTCGAAAAATGATGGAGAGCATATGCATGTTTTGTGAGTAGTGTCTAGCACCGAGTAGGCTAAGGGTCAGTCAACCCTATGCCTCAGAACTACGTGCCAACGTAGGTATGTTCAGATTATTTGGAACTTCCCTTGTGAGCTTCCCTTGCCCCCAAGGGGCCTTCAGCTTGATATCGATATCATGGTAGTGTCCTTAGCCTTGACAAAGCTTTGGATGGCTCTGCCAACTTGAGTGTGATAGTCGGGACCACGTAAGCTCTGTCGTGATAATATCAGTCATATAACGAGTCTACCATTATTCCTCATAATTTCAGTTATGCATGTTCATCAGCCATGATATTATGTTTTCAGCAAGTTCGACCAAATGTTCAGTTTTACTTATGATTATTAGTTTTCAACTTTGGGTCATTTGATTCAGTTATGATGTTCAGTTATGTTCGAATCATGATTTCAGAAAATAGTATGCAAGCCCTACTCTCAAAATCTTATCTTCATTATGTTTTATAATATGCATGATTTATGATTTTACTTACTTAGCGATTTTACTTAGCCAACATACTCGGTACATTCCACGTACTGACCGCATACTCTAGGTTGTATCGTTTCATGATACAGGCTCGTATACTCAGGCTCAACTTCGTCATTAGCCAGACCTACTGCATTAGCCATTATCAGCCAGAGTTGGTGAGTCCTCATCTTCCGAGGGCCCTTATTTTCAGTTGTATCTAGTACTTTCTTTTTCAGACTTTAGTGAGTTAGCTGGGGTCTTGTTCCATCAACTCATCAGTAGCAGAGGCTTTTCAGACATGGTATGTAATCAGCTTCGGTTTTAAGTTATGTAGTCCAATGTTATGAAATTATCAGACTTCCGCTATAGTTATTATGTTGATCTTCAGCTTATCTATGATTGAGTTAGATGTTATGTTCATGCGATGGGTCAACTTGGAGCCTCTCGGGGTTTCTTGCCCCGTGTCTCGATCCGAGCCTATGTTTGGGTCATGACCAAACCGATATCTTAAACATGAATAAGTGGAAGTCTAAATAACATAACGATTATAAATTGAGTCAACACTTGACATAGTTGAAAGTCTACAAAATGTTTGATAAGTCTCTAAACTGTCTGATGAGCTGATAGGACAACACCCTCAACTAGCTCGCTAAAGTCTGAAACTGAAACAGCATAATCAAACACTAAACTAAATGCTCGGATGATGAGGACTCACCAACAATGGGAACTGAGTTGGACTACA
This sequence comes from Datura stramonium, assembly GCA_018107945.1. NCBI lineage: Eukaryota > Viridiplantae > Streptophyta > Magnoliopsida > Solanales > Solanaceae > Datura > Datura stramonium. The sequence goes on along the minus strand of JACEIK010000146.1, from coordinate 465,215 downwards.
GGGGAAAGCTGGCATGACGGAACTAAGTCTGATCGCTCGGACCCGTATCATGAAACAATACAACATAGAGTATGTAATCGGTACTTAGAATGTACTGAGTATGTAAGGTAAGTAAAACATGTTGAGTAAATATTAACTGAAGTTATGCATATAAATATAAATCGGTATATCATGAGAGTAAGGACTGCATGCTGAAATCCGAATCTGAGATATATATAGTCATAAGTTGAATATCATATCTGAACGGAATGACCCCAAAGCTAAAAATAGGAATCATATGACTTGTCATAGCTGAAATCATAAGTAAAAGCTTAGATCATTGGGTCAAACCTTCCGTAAAACATAATATCATAAGTCATGAACATGGATAACTGAAATCATGAAGAACAATGGGAGACTCGTCATAATCGACACCATCACGATAAAGCTTACGTAATGCCCAAACTATTGCAATCAAGTGGGCAGAGCCATCCAAAACCTTGATAGGGCTAAGGACGATACCATGATATCGATATCATGATGAGGCCCCTGGGGGGCAAGGGAAAACTCTCAAGGGAGGTCCCAATGTATATGTATACCTACGTTGGTGCGTAGTTCTGAGACCCTAGGTTTACCTGAACCCCTGGCCTACTCAGTGCTAGACACTACTCTAAAAAATATGCAAAGTGCTCCCATCATTTTTCAACGAAGCTGAAATCAAAATTACATGCATAGTCTGAAATTTGAACATTTGGGTGTCCTGGCTCCAAACATACCATAAGCTGAATTGGGAGTATTGACTCCAAATCATATGGTAAACTGATCTTATAAATCTTAGCTAAGTCATGAAAACACGCTTAACCTGTGTGGGCGTGCCCAAAATCTGAAAATCATGCATACGTGAAATAGACTTCATAAGTTAAAATCATAGATTCATACATGGGTAATTTATAGACATTTATTCACACTAGATATCTCATCATACTTGAAATGATGAATCATAAACTTGAATTTTCGTAAAACTTTCCTAATAGGGCATAATTTGTAAAAACTTGAAATCATAAATTTATAATCAATTTCTGTATAAAATCTCCCCATAAATCTTTAAAAAATGCTTTGGAACATGAGGGGAATTGACCCATAGACATATCATAGAGAATTTTATAAAATTGGGTTAAAACCCTATAAGATCAAATAGTTGAATTAGAACTTGAGGAGAATTTTAGACATGAGAGTGAAAGAAAACTCTCATTCATAGCCATACATACCTGGGTAAGCTGATTCTCAACTTGTCCTTGAAAGCCCCAAAGAATTGGGGAAGAAATTAAGGGATTCAAGCTTGATCTTCGAAGGGAATTTCTAAACTTTGCATGCATGGGAGCCTAAAGCATTAGAATAGGTTAAACCCCCTTAAAAAACTTCATTCAGGGCTTAAAATGATGTAATTTAGGACTTAGGAGCTTACGATTTATGAAAATTTCCTTACTAATTTCACAGGAAAAACCTCACTGCTAGATGCCACGACTCATACCACGAGTCTTCCTTTCATACCACGACTTGTGGTATCACTTATTGCAACCATCCTCTATTTCCCCAGTTCTCAGACCTTTAACCGATGGTTGGACAGGACTAGTCATTAACTCATCACAACGACTCGTCACTTCCTCTCGTTGTCACCACTGACTTCCTGCATAGCTCATGGAATCCTCTCAATGGAACCCAAATAACGGGTCGTACCTACTGACGATGGGTCATTGGACCCATCCGCTGCTACTGCTTCCAACTCTCCTGCTCCGTCCAATGAGTACAAACCATGACTCATTATTCCCTACAATGAGTCATACCACCACTTGTACCATACAACCCTGACACCCCAAAAACAACGGATGACACCAAACAATGACCTATTATAGGGACCTACGAGTCATACCGTGGCTCATTGATACTAGGCCTTCTTCCGCAGATACAAACCACGACTTATGACCACGAGCCTTTACATTAACCAACAGGTCGTACCTTGAATCTTTGGTCCAAAACCTATTAATATGAAACTTATCACGACTCAATCCTACAAACACGGCTCGTATAAACAAGTCGCTCTAAGACATTTTTCAACTTTTTATACTGATCCTATTTCCAAATCCTAGATCTAGTCTTGGAAACTTTTGGGGTGTTACATTTTTCAAGAAGGGGAAGCTTAGTCCCCGATATATTGATCCTTATAGGATTTTGAGACGAGTCAATAAAGTGGATTATGAGTTGGAGTTGTCGGCAGAGTTATCTTCAATGCATTAAGTTTCCATGTGTCCTTGCTGAAAAAGTGCATTGGTGACCAAGCCCTAGCCGTACCAATAGAGAGCATTAGTGTGAAGTATATGCTTACCTATGAGGAGGTTCCAATTGAGATCTTTGATCGTTAGGTTCAAAAGTTGAGGAACAAGGAGGCAGTTTCGGTGAAGATTCTATGGAAAAATCAGCTAGTTGAGGGAGCTACATGGGAAGCCGAAGCAGATATGATGGCTAGATACACACACCTTTTCCCTTTTAGCCCAGTTCCAGCATGAGGTACTACTTTCCATTTTAATACTCTATTCAGTTCATGTCAAGTTTATGTCTCTCAATTCCTTTCATATCTTAGCATGCATGTATGATTTATGAAGTTAGTTCAGTCATGTATTTCAATTCAGAGTCAGTTACTCCATCTGTATTTAGTCAATAATATTCAGTTTTAGAATTTTTGCCCCTTCCCTATCTTTTCAACTTACTTAGTTTTTATTTGAGGATGAATGTTCCCAAGGAGGACATAATGTAACACATCGAAAGTCCCTAAGACCAGATCCTAGACATAAAGCATGAACTAGTAGAAAATGGCACCAGGCCATTGTACAACCCTCAGGATGGTCGTGGGAAGGATGTAGGGGTCTTCGGTTGACCCATCTGCCAAAGGTTCAAAAACTGTCAAAATATGCCCAAAACCAATAAATGGATTAGATGACCCGTTGTTAGATTGTACCAATCATCTGTTCTCATTGTTGGAGCAGGTTCAGAGGATGATTCAGAATAGAGTCTGGAACCCATGAGTAGATCGTCGAACCATTGGAAGGGTCATCGGTTCTGCCAGGGAAATATTTTAATGCGGTAGTTCAGGGATATTTTAGTAAAACCCTAAGCTCTTAACTTTTAAGTGGCATCATTTTAGGCTTTCTAAAGGGCTGACTAAGGGGTTATACTTAGCCTAATCCCCCATTCTCCTTTAATATCATAAGTTGGAAATCACCTCGCATAGAAAAGCTAAGGTTCTTCACCTTCTTCATTTCTAATTCTCTTGGGTCTCTAATCAAGTCAAGAAAATCTTCAAGCCAGGTATATAGGGTCATGAATGGGGTATTTCTTCCATCCTCATACCAAATTTCAACTCAAATTTTTCATGAATTCAAATCTCTAATTATGATTTATGAAAATTCTAGGGTTAGACTCAATTTTGATGAAATCTCTCATGATCTTCTATGAATTCAATTCTCTTATGATTCAATCCATGATTTATGATTATACTTTCATGATTTTTATGAAAAGGACTCACGAATCTATATTTTTAAGTTATGATGAATTACTCAATTATGCATGAATTTTATGAATCTCAAGCTTATTAAGACTCAGCAGATCATGCTACCTCATGTATGTGCTAAGTTTAGATTTTGGTGAACGATTCGTGCGAACGATTCGTGCTTACTCTCAGCCCTATGTATGTTCAGCCATAACATAAATGATGCTTGAAAGGGATATGTCTAGAATTAACTCCCCATTCATGCCTTAGATTCTCTATAGGTAGAAGTTCATGAAGTGTAGTTGTTAGTCATGTCAGGGAGTCTGAGGAGATTTTGGGATAGTATGAGCTACAGTGGAGCCGTAAGATGAGTAGTGATAGTCTTGAATTATGTGTTGGAATTTGGGAAGTTAGTGAAGTTAGCATGGTGTTCTTATATGAGGAGATGAGATGTTGGGGTGACGAAGTGTTGATGGGAACGACAGACTCTAATAGAAGAAGGTTCCAATTGAAACTTTGGTCCGTTAGGTTTGTAAGTTTGGAGAAAACAAGGGAGTTGGCCTCAGTGAAGGTTTTACAGAGGAATTAACCAATGGAAGGAGCTACTTAGGGAAAACAGATACAATTAAGTCATACTCTCAGTCAAATTAGACATCATTATAGCTAGTCTGATATTAGAAAGTAGTTCGGGATTGATAACTTTATCCTTACCAGCTCAGTTTCAGTTTGGAAACATAGTTCCTCTTTAGTACTCTACTTAGTTCCATGTCAGTGTCATGTCTTTCAGTCCTTCTCATGTCTTAGCATGCATGCATGATTAAAGAATTCAGTTCAGCTATGTAATTCAGCCCAAAGTCAAATACTCCATCAGCATTCAGCCTTTAGTATATAGTTTCTTGGGATTGCAGCTCTCTCCCTACTCTTCCAACTTAGTTAGTCTCCATTCGAGGATGAATATTTCCAATGGGGAGATAATGTAACACAATGAAAGTTCCTAAGATGAGATGCTGGATTTGGAGCATAAAAACTAGCAGAAAATGGCACCAGGCCATTGTACAACCCTTAGGACGGGTCGTTGAAAGGACATACGGGTTGTTGGTTGATCCATCTGCTAGAGGTTCAGAAAACTGTCAAAATCTGCCTAGAACCAACAAGTGATTTGACATCCCATTATTAGATTGTACTGGTTGTCAGAGAAGGTTCAGAGTATGATTCAAGTAGAAACAGGAAACCACGAGTGGACCAATGAACCATTGAAAGAACCAACGGTCCGTTGGAAGGGTCGTTGGTTCTGCTAGTGGAAATTTTAATGCGGAGTGTTCAAAGGTATGTTAGTAAAACCCTATGATTCTAACTCCTAAGTGATGTTGTTTTGGGACTCCAAAGGGATGTTAAATGGATTTTCCTAGCCTAATCCCTCATTCTACTCTAAAGCATCCGCAGGTCATCTTCTCCCTTCTCCACTCAAGGCTCAAGAACTAGGTTTCCTCTCCAAGGTGCAGCAAGCTTCAAGTTCTTTTAAGGGATTCTTCAACCAGGTATGTGGGACTTCAATAAGGATTTTCTTTCACCCTTGTGTCCTAATTTATGTCCATAACCCTAGCGAATTTGATTCTCTAGAAATTCATGTCTTAGGGTTTTGTTTCTACGTATGAATTCTCTTATGTTAGCCATGTCTTTCAAGTTTCTTATGATCAATAGATATGTATGTTCATTATTCCCCTCTCAAATTCATGATTTATGTCCATGATATGATATTCACATGATTTCTAAGACTCAGCCACGGTTTAGCACTGTTTGAAAATATGGTCCATCTGAAATATATGATTTTATCATGATTTCAGTACATGATTTACACTATGATTTGAGTCTATGATTTTCATGAATTAATTATGATCAGCATGTTTATGTTCTTTGGAATCTCAGGCCTCTTGCTAGTTAGAAAGTAGCCCTGACTAGTCTTAGAACATCAGTTTTGAGCCCTCAGTATTAGTATGTTCATGGTCATTTAGGCTCTTAGGGTCCTTGTTACATAAAGTGGTTCTGACTAGTCTTAGAAAATCAACTTCAGATTATCAGTTTATATGTATCCTTATGTTCAATTGGGAATAGTACTTAGCACTGAGTAGGCCGGGGTTCAAACGCACCCGGGTCTCAAAACTACGTGCCACCGTAGGATAAGGTATTCTCGATAGTAGAGAATATTTCCTTTAGCCCGAGGAATATGGGATCCTCGCTAGTAAGAGCGTCTCTCTTGCCTTAATGGGCGCATGCAAGGGTCATCGTTAGTTGAGATTGTCACCTTGAGTTTACGAGTAATATCACACCAGTCACGATTCTTGGCTTTATTGATTTCATTTGGTATCTTCAATCTCTCATTAATTCTCTCTCTTCTTTTCTGTAATAAGAGAAAAAAAAAAGATTATTAGTGACCAACGTTTAGACGAATTGGATAACAATTACAATGCAGTTGGTAATTACCCTTGCATACAGACTCTGGGAATCAGTTGTTGAGCCCCTGTTGGCTCTGGATTTTCCATTGGGCGCAGAAACTCCTTTGAGTTATCACTCGAAGCCAATTCGTATAAATCATAACTAGAAACATTAGATTCATCTTCTGAGCAGCAACTAAATGAGCTCTGCCTATGCAGAACATTATTATTGCTTTCCTCAATTCCAGTCTCATCATCAGCAGCACTCTCTGTGTTTTTCTTTGGCTTTTAGCTTCTTTTTGTTTGTTCATGTCTCTCTGTGTATGTTTGTTTTTCTGTTTTTATCTAATTTGTCTCTCTTTCTCTTGTCTCTTCTGATTTGAAATACTTATACATTGTCAAAAAAGTTGAAGTCAGATAATTTTACCTATGCATTTTCTAAATTTTGCTCGAGGAAGTTTGCAATATTGTGCTTTGGTTATTGTCTTTTTCTGCTTTTTGGCTGTAGTGTTGAGGACCATTGCCTTTTGGTGAATCTTTGTATGTGCTTGAATATTCAACTGCTTTGTACTTTGTACGTGTTTTAAGGGTAATGACATTATTTATCCTCTTTTATAGGTGTTGAAGATGAAGAAGAGAAGAAGAAAACAGCGGAGACCTTGACCTTACTTAAGAAGATTTTGGAATATTATTGATCGATTTATAATGTTCTTTTTTCTATGGAACATTTTGATTTTATGTAAGAATT
>JACEIK010000146.1:430306-444361 GCA_018107945.1 Datura stramonium | reverse complement strand
TGCAATATTAGTTTTAATTTAATAAATAAATAAATAAAAATCTAATTTTCATTTAAAACACCCGTTACTTCAAAAGTAAGGGGCAAAACTCTTTTAATCCCCTCTAACTCCCTCAACTTCCCCATCTCCTCAACTCCCAAAATTTTCCCTTATTACTCCCATCCCCTCTCCCTCTAATTCTATCATTAAATTAAGTGAGAACAACTGCGATTGAGAGCTCATCAACAAGCATTTCCTTTTCTCAAGACAAAAAGGTAAGAAAGACTAAACTCATTTCTGTCTTATATCCTTGTTCATCTTAGTTCATTAGGGGGGATCATTGTGGAAAATTTTGAGTAGCCCATAATCCCTGAATGCTGTGTTTACTATGCTATGAACATAGTTCATAAAGGTGAGGGATTTAAATAATCAATCTTGTAAAAAGGAATAGAAGTTGTTCATGCTTATCAGGTGTTCGATAAAATGCCTAAATGAACTGTATTTCGGCCGAAGTCTGAGTAAGCTATGTTGTTGTGATTAAGTGGTGTGTTTTATTTATTAGCATGATAGGGAGGGTACTTTAGTCATTGCATGAAGCTCTATGAGAATTAGATTGAAGAACCCACCCAAATCTTGGCATGAAATGAAGAGCAGAACAATCGATGAACTGGTCAAATTCGCAAATGATTCGCGGCCGCGTTTCATGAAACGTGGTCCCGAAACCAAATGCGGATCGTATCCAGAACATAAATCAATCACTGTCCAGATCCGCAAAGTGAAACGCGAGACACGATTAGCTTTCATGAACCGCAAAATCCCACGTGGAATAACTTAGTTTCCACATTGTTTAAGTCTCTATTTCGCGAGCCAGACGCGTATCACAAACGCTAGTTTGCGGACCGCGATCTGGACGCAGATTAGGACAGTGTAATGATTTTAAGAAGGATTGACATTAACAACTTTAAATTCTTGTGGTTTTGCAGGATGACTTCTCGAAGAACCTCTTATCCTCGCACTGGAAAGCAAAGTGACCCTACAGATAAGGGTAAAGGGAAAGAAAAAAGGCCTGCTGAGGAGGAAGCAGAGTCTGGGTCTGATTCAGAATTGGAAAAAAGCCCTTTGTAAATCAAAGGAGGATGATGAGAGAAGGGCTGAACTTCACCATAAGAGAGGCAAAGATGCTCTCCGGTTTAATGTCATCCCTGGAATGAGAGAAAGATTTTTCGATGGGACGCATAATCGGAACTTCAATGAAGAGAGGCAGTTCAGCCTCAACAGGATTGAGGAAGATTTCACAGATGTCCTTCTCCAAATAAAGGAGAGATACTAGAAAATATTTAGAATACCTCCAGGTCGTTATTACCCCACATTGGTCTATGAGTTTTATGCGTCATATGGGGTCGTTCATAAGCATCAAAAAGCAATCGGTCCACTAAGATCGAGACCATTCTTGGAGAAGGTGAAAATTAGTGGAATTGAGATAGACTGCAGTGTAAAGGCAATCAACTGGGCCTACTTTGATGACGATGATGTAGATGCCACCAATTATTTGGCAAAGCTGGAAAACCCAGAGAATCACTATACTTGGATTGCATCTTTGATAGAAGCAGGTACGCCTAGTTGGGTGTCAGATGGAAGTTAGATCTACAAGAGTGACCTAAGCATTCAAGCCAAACAGTGGTTAGGGTTCATCAGACTTATGCGTTCAAAGAATGACAATGAGGTACCATCGGCCCAAGCAATTTTAATTGCCTGTATCATGGCAGAGATTCACATCAATGTAGGGGATATTATTTCCACGGAGATAAGAGATCGAGCTCGACAAGAACATACTTCTCTCCCATTTCCAATGCTAGTCAAGAATATATGTCGAGACACTGTTGTTTAAGAGATAGAAAAAATTGAAGTGTACATTTGGGAAAATCAAGTCTTGGGCATCACAAAGATTCAGGATGAGATGAATCCAAAGCTGAAGGAGAGGAAAAGGGAGCCTAGTTGCTCATGTTTCTGAGACCGATTTGGGGATCGACTCTCAAGTAGAGCACTCCCAAGCTGCTGAGGCAAAACTTTTGAATTCTGACACACCAGTTGTACCTCAGTCAGCCCAGTCTATATCCGCAACTCGGATGGTGCAAGTAGCAAACATGACCGCATGGAACAACACCAGGTTGACCTTGTTGATTGGGCACATGCCTGACACGATCAAGAGAGCCATTGATAATGCTCTAGCTCCGGTCCATGTCAAGATTCAAGACTTGGAGCATAGGGTTTCTAAGATCGAGGGTATTGATGCGAGAGAGGCCTAGCAGCGCTCAAGGCCAACATGAAAAGGTGAATACAGATGGTCAGCAACTACAGCCTGATTTGAGCATCTTTGATGCTCCGTTACTTGAGGATCAGGGTTTCGATGATGAGAGGGTAGAGACATATGAGGAAGAGCTGGAGGATGATCATGTGAAGAAGGAGCTAGATGAGGAGAGAAAAGTTGAAGTAGTTGTTCAGTGCTCCATGGATGACGTCACAACAAGATAATAGTCGTAGGCCCAAGTTTTCGTGCTCCAGCAGGAGAGGAGTCTGACACCACGGAGACCACCACATTGGCCTAGTCTGAGGAGGCCAAGGATGCCTAGAGCATCTCAGGGAGATCCTACCTTTTGTTTTAATATATATTTTGTTTGTATGCGTTGAGGACAATGCCTATCTTATTTTGTGGGGGTAGGTAGGTAGGATCTGTGAAAATGTGAAAATGTGGTCTATACTAATTGAATCAACTTTTGGGTGTAATAAATGTGTGTTATCTATTTTTCTATCTTATTTTTCTTGTTTTATAGTCGTGGCTAATAAAAGTTCTTAGTGTTTTCTTCATGCCCAGTTCTTTCCCTAGGAGCTAAAATTTTTGTTATTCGTGTATCGAACCGGGTAGTTGTTCCCAATGATAGATAGATAGGTGACTTTATTAAGGGAAAAGCCGTGTTTTAGGAGGTTAAAGTGTGTGTATGCTGATAGACCTATAACTTGCTAGGTGTTAACAGAGTCAACATTGAGTTGGTGAAACAAAAGCTCCTAGACATGACCTCTAAAATCTCTGTTTGGCTGTTTGGACATAATAAGCCATCTTGTGAGTTCATCACTTAGAATTGGATTGTAGATTCTAATCATATTTAACAGATGTATGTTCCATGTGGTGTGTCTTACTTGATCCTTGTGTGCATGATTAGTCTAGAACTTGCCTAGAATATTTTCAAGGTGAAATAGTGATTGCATTTCTTCTGGAACATGATAATAGACCTTATTTGAACTCACCTTATGAATATTATCCTTAGTCAAACCCTTTTGAGCCTAAAATGTTACTTTTCTTTCATTTTGCTAGAAACCAACAACCCTGAACATGATATCTCTAAATGCCTAAAAGTGATCCAGCATGAGCCAAAACATCTAAGTTTGAGAAGTACCCTTAATAAAAATGTAAATATAGGCTAAAAGCCTAGGTTTGGGGGAGGGGGCAGGGGAGTTCAGATGAAATCAAAAAGCAGATAAACATCTTAGTCATATGCTCTTCCAATATGTGTGTGTGTGTGTGTGTCGTAGTCAGGGGAAGAGAAAGACTTGGGCGAGAATAGAAGGAAAACCAAAATAAGGGTGCCTAAGGAGAGAAAAGAAAGTAACATGGAAGAGGAAGACTTAGACTGTAAAAGGGTAGCATTTAGAGAGGTTCCATGTGAACAAGCCCTTGACCTATCTGTATCGCACAAGCCTGCACCAATACCCTCAAGTCCTGTTTGATTCCAGAATCTGTGTATCTATATTAGTGAAAAATTACATGAAGGACAAACTTATGATACTATATCTGCATGCATGAGAATTCTTTTCTAGGAGAGAGTGTACTATACAGTGTGTATATCCCTAACACATAAATAATATCTGTGTAAGCTAGGGATATTATCTTTTGTGAGGGCACATGTCAGTCGAATGCAGTCTGAATCTTATTTTCGATAAGAGATTATGAACAAAGATATAGTGTTGTGCTCAGATAAGCCGAGATGATATTCAGTCATTGCTAGAGAGTTGAATCTGCTTGATTTAAGATGAAGATGATCACCAAATGTTAGGCTTCTTGTGATACCTATCACTAGTCAAGTGTCTATCATGTGAATTATTGGCTGGTTGAAGAGAATGTTTTATTCTAAAGTTGCTTGAGGACAAGCAATTTTAAGCTTGTGGGTTTGATAAGTTGGCATCTTGACCAATTTATCAGCTCTATAAACTTAGATTTTTATGATAAATTGATATAAGAAGAAGTACATATCATGATTTCTCTTCATCTGTACAGGAAATTACTATTCAGAAGAGGGTGAAAAGGAATCAAGGGAAAATGCTTCAAAGATCAAGCCCAAACAGCTTAAATTCTGTGAGGATGACCAACCACGAACCGCGGATCCGTTGCGCTTAGGACCAGAAGAGCACTTCTCAGTGATAAGATCTGTGGTTGAACCGCGAACTGTGAATTAGTCGCGTCCCAAGCTAGAACTTCATGTCCAATGACAGTGTAAACGCCATGCAAGCGCGGAGCGTGGATCGCAATACGCAGGGCTTGAATAGTCCATGGACTAAGAAAGAAATTTGGCCATATTTTGTCACTTAAAGCGCGATTGAAGCGCAGACCACGGATGCCTAACCGCGGCTGCGGATCCATAGCGAATGTTGTGATGGTGGCATTCTTGTAATTACTAGTACGCTAATTATTTCTTTTTTTTGGAATATTTAGAGGGTTTTAAATAGAGATCTGATAGAGAAAAACATTATCACGTTTCTTACGTTTAAAAAAACTTGAGAGAGGGAAAGAAAAGAACGACTTTTATTGAGTTGTTGTTGAATAATTCTCCATCAATATTGAATCAATCACTTTTGTGTTCATCATTGTAAGTACATGTTTCTCGACTTTTCTCTTTCTAAGATGATTTTTATCGCTGTTATGAGTAGCTAAATTTTAGACCTAGGGCCGTGTGAATCGTGATCTATTAACATTGATGGGTTTATGAATGTAAATATTTAGGTTAGCAAATCATATGTATTGTCAATTCTTCAGTTTTGATTGTTGTTTAACGGTTGCAAACGTTGAATATTGCCTAAAACCTAAATTGCTTAATCAAAGAGTTCATAACTAGGAAGAAGAATTGACAACATGTATTCGAGGTTTTCAACCCTCATCTAATGACTTGAGCTGTTATAAGAATAATCAACCCCGAATTTGTGACAGTAGTTAAATTAAGAACCACCCAAAGGCCGAAAGGATGAGGGTGATAATTAATTCTCTAAGTGGATTAAAAGACTTTAGAGAATTCTCTAGAATTGTCTGTTCTGCATGTGCAATATTAGCCTAGATTTTTTAATACAATATAGACTTGTCATAGTTAAGAAATCTTGGGAATCACAGCCCTAGTTTAATTAAATTATTGAATCAAGATAGAAATTTGTTCTAATAGTTACTAAGAAAATCTTCAATTGAAAGTGTGATTTTATTTCCCCCTTTGAAATATCGACTAAATAAATTTGAATATTCGCTTTTGATAAAGTTTGCACCTTATTCCCTGTGAGATTCGACCCCAACCTTGTTGGATTCTATATTTGATACAACGACCGCTTTATACCTATTTAACAGGTATAATTTGGGCGTATCATCTAAATGACATAAAAATTTATTTTATTTTATCATGTCAAAATAAAATTTTAATAATAAATAATTAAGTGATTTTATAAGAGTAAGTCTTAAAGTTGAATGATTTTATTGATACAAAATAAAGTTGAATGACTTTACCACGTAATTTCTCATAGTTGACTAATCTTTTTGGTACGAAATGTAATTTATATTTTAAATTTACGAATTCAAAAATTAAAGAAATTTAATATTGTACAATTTTTTAAAATTTATTGTTGCTTTATATTTATTTTTCGTTCTTTCCTGAAAGTTCTATTCTATTTGTATTTTAAGTTAGCATCGTTTAAATTTGAGTTCTAATTTAGACATATAATTCAATCATACTTGAATGTAATTATAAATTTAAACTAGTAATGCTAACTAAATAGCTCAATTGAGCTCGGCTCGACACCAGGCCTAGGTATAACAGTGGAACAATTTTGCCCTTTTCCGTAGTTTCTTTAGAGGATAGTTGGGGGAGGCCGTTACAAAAGTAAACAAGGATAATGGATAATGCCAGAGGAAATCACCATACAAAAAAAAAATACACGAGCTTTAAGAATTTGTGATGCATCAAATAACTCTAGTAAGATTTTCACTTTTCCATTCTCATCACCATATTTCAAGTTACTCTCTAGAAGAAAAGGATTCCCAAATTAGATCTTTAAGAATTTGAAGTATGAAGAGGCAACTTTCCACAGACTGATACCATTTCCTCTAGCCTCCAATTGGCAAAAGACAATGTGTCAAAACTTGAGGAATCCAAAACATATTTCACATTTCTGTCAAAGGAAATATTTTAAGACACACATCAAGAGATGCGGAGATCTAAACATACACAAACACCTAGCTAACATAGTAGTATATTATTCAGCAATACAGTACAACATATCATCAAGATTCAGGAAAAAGCCTATAATCACATTGTGTCTCTTCTGCCTCATGAGGTAACCTATCGCTCCCATCATTGTCAGGTTCATATAACCGGCAGACGACCAGAAAATAGAAGAAGTTGAGCAAACTCAAAAAAGTAAGTAGCCAGAAATAGTAATCTAGGTGACCCTTATTTATGTTGCTCGAAAGCCAGCTAGTTTTACCTCCGGTTGATGAAAGCCAATCCACACCACTCACCAGAACACATACAACCAAACTCGACACAGCAGTCCCACTAGAATACATAGCTGACGCGATGCTAGACATGCTTTTGGGTAATAGAGAGTAGAAGAACTCAATCTGTCCAACTGCATGGGCAGCCTCAGTCACTCCGAGTAGTGCATACTGTGGCACAAGCCACATAGCAGACATGTTCACTAAAGCACTTGGGTCGTCCTCATGCCCTTCCTCTATTGCCCTTTGTCGTCTTATGCTTTCTGTTATTGCTGACACTGCCATAGACATACAGGAGACTATTAAGCCAATCCCCATTCGGATGACGGGACTTAGCCCTCTTGGCCGTCCAGTATATTTTGATAGCAAAGGGACCAAAACACGATCGTAGAAGGTAACCCAGATTGTTAAAGCAATAACCATGAACACACTGAATGATGCTGCTGGTATTTCGAATTGAGGGAAGACATGTCTATCCATGGTCTTTGTTTGAAGTATGGAAAACGAGAATTGATTCATGGCCACAAAGATCATAAAACCGGTGGACCACATAGGAAGTACTCTAATAAGAGCCTTCAGTGATTCAACTTGTTCCAAACTACAGAGATTCCATGGATTTGAAGCTGATCCATCAGAATTCAAATCTCTTTGAGGATCTTGAATCATGCAAGCTCTATTTAAACACCTATAATATACAATAAAATCTTATGCCAATGAACTGCAATATCATATAGCACTGAAAAAGGTGAGAGAAGTAGTGACAAGAAATTATAGATACTGTTGTTTGATTAACAAATCATAAAGTCTTTAACTCATACTTGATTGTCTCAAACAAAGTGCGTAGCATTTGAGGAATATTGACAAGGGAAGTGCCACAGGGGAGAAGATGGAGGCACTAACCTGTAGTCATTTGATGGCGCCAAGAGCTCTGATTCAAGTGGCCAATGATAGTAGTCGTCACAATGATCAGTCAATGGAAGACTGGTATTTCTTTTCCTAAATGCTGCTACAACTGCTTGAAGCAATCCTATGAGCAAGCTTTCTTTAGCTTTCACTTTGACATAAAGAGGAGAACCGATTAGGAACATTGAGACAGACAAAAACATGAGGATAACAGGGATACCAAAGCCAACTTGCCAACCATAACGATCTTGAATATAAACGATAATGGTAACTGCAAGAATAGTTGAAATCCCTGAGCTAGCATAGTACCAGTTGAAATAGCTATCAACAAGCCTCTGATTCTCAGGGTTCTCTTTTTTTTCCAATTGATCGGCACCAAAAATTATAGAACAAGGTCTAACAAAACCAGCTCCAAGGGACATAAACCCAAAAGATGAAAATAGAACAGCAAGTTGGACTGCTGTTGTTCCATTACAAACATGTTGGAACTGAGAGCAGGGTAAAGACTTGAGTTGTGGAATCATGGCTGTGAGCCAAAGAATAATCATTCCCTGTTGAAGAAGAATGTTAAACTTTGTTGCCATACAAGTCCAATACGAGAAGGAGACAAAAGATATGCTATTTATTAATCAAGCACCAAGATAATTGAATTTATGAGAATTCAAGCAGCAGTTACTCACAGCAGAAAGCCAAGGATACAATGAACTTACCAAATCACATTATCTTGAATGCTAACTGAAAGATTACACCAATGCAGATTCAGGTTAAAAAAGAGAAGAAATCGGATTGAGATATTTTTTTCGCCTACAATGATAAACTAGCTACTAGATGGATGGAGCAGCGTATTGACAAATAAATTGACAGGAAAAGACATTGTTGAGTAAGGAATCTTCATTTGTCTGCTAAAGGGGAGCCTACAATCAGATACTATGGTACCGGAAAGTTTTTTTACGCTAATCAGTATAAGCAGGAAATGACAGCAACAAAAATAGTTGCTGGAGTTCAAAATGAACATGGTCAAGTAACAGTTAGCTAAAAGTAACAACAACAACAATATACCCAGTGTAATCCACATAATCTAGAAACCAACAGTTATAAGAACTTAAAAAAACAAATCAGAAACAAACGCCTTGGTCGATATTCAGATAACATAAGCAGCTCATACATCTGTTGCATTGATTGCATTAATGTTAGTAAGATCATTCGCTCAAGCAACCAGTAGACAGATTAACTATAACCTTCTGTTCTGTTAATTATCCTTCTACAACAAATAGCTCATCACCTCATCTTATAGCTAAAAGATAGATGTCATTTTCACTTCAGTCTAATTCATTTGGCCAAGGCTCTCTTGTACTAAATTTGCAGCTCTACTGATCTGCTAAACCAGTACTCCTGCGCAGTCGTACAATAATACCAATTGCAGAATATGTTAAAGGTAAAGCTTCTTTTGATGAGTATAGAGAAAAACAAAATCAATCTGCATGGTCTCCTCCAATTGGTATGACAGGATTACTAGCAGAACAAAGTTGGCACACCCACCATGCTACTGAGGAATATAATCTTTAATTCTTGTAACTTGGTCTTTTTTTCAACCAAGAAATTCCTGAAGCCCAATGGCTCATGGTTCTAATCTCAGTGAATAATGGGCCCGCCCCACTACACTTCTCCCCTTAAATACCAGACCTTCCTTTTTTGTCTACAGAAAGATTTGAACCCGCAATGTGCTCCTAACAGGAAACTTCACCACTAGTCTTTAGAGAAAAAACATGAGAGTGCTCCAAATATAAACAGAGTGGTGAGGGCTGTGGATGTGCGGGGAGACTACAACAAGAAGAGTTACACTCATTTACACGAGACTAATGGAAATACACTGCTTGGAAGTAAAATGCTTGTCTCATTATTGTTATCACTATCTTGGCAAGTTCTTGTTCATTATCTACACAACAAATAGCAAATAATTAGTAAGCAGAAGTTTCATTATCTCAGAAGTTTTGTGCTCTAAAATCAACATTCATCTTTTCTTAACTATGTCAAGCAGACCAACCAAGAAGCTATTCATTTGAAGAAAATAGTAAGCAGTGAATTGGTTACTGCTTGCAACAAACTCCTGACAGTCTGTACCCTTAGCAGCTCTTAGACGGGCATCTAAGTGGAAAAAGCATTTTTGGACTTCCTCACTTGTGTGTACCTATATATTCAAGAGGCTACCTCTTTGACAAATTTTTGAACTGTCAAAATTCGACATCCACAAAAAGGACTCAATATCTGAGTATCTCTAAGACATGAATCCATCTCTTTCACCTAGGGTGGTGACCTATAAGTGAGTAAAGTCCTTCGAAGACCAAGGTTCAAATCCTAGCACAAATAAAAATATTAGGTGATTTATTCCCAGCAACCTAAGTCTTACTAGCGGAATGTTGCGGGTATCTAGTGAAATAGTATGCATAGTTAAAAAGGGAAAAAAGAAACATTTGCAGTGACATGCATTTACATGACATCAGAACACCCAATAACTATAAGAGTTGATTCCCTGTTTGATAAACTCAAATCAACTAGATTAATAACTAAAGCAAACCATGAAATCCAGATTGACTCTAACTGATGAAACAAATAGGTATTGCAAAAAAATATCTTGATGAAATTGTGAAATGGCACAACTCACAATAAGAGTGGAGATGGATCCAAAGGCAACAGCCCTGAACCGACCCAAGTAAGAATCAGAAACAATGGCCCCTACAATTGCCAACCCATTTGAGAGTGCAGTCCATATTCCAAGAATACTATTTCCTGTGGCAGCACTCATGTGATAAAATGTCATCAAGTAGATTATCATGTTCATTTGTAAACCATAACTTGCCACCCTCTCAAATGATTCATTCACTGGAAGAAAAAGAAAATTGAAATAACTACTTAGTACTTAATGCATGCAAACAATTTAAAGAAAATAAAAGAAAAGAATAGAAGATAGGTAGTACCAATGATGAAAGGCATGGTTCTAAGACCACCCTTTCTTGGGTTCTCTTCAACTTGTGTTTCTGTTCCCATTTTCAGTACTACTCTGTTTTTCCTTTTCAGTTCCCTCTTGGCTTTAATATGTGACCACGTTTAAACCCCAGGTGGCCACGTTTACCTCGGCTTAAATTCGATACTTCCAAAGTACTTGTTGAATTCAGTAAAATGAATACTCCAAACTAAGTAGTTCATACGTTGATTTTTACTTTAACAATTATCTTTCGTTTCGAATTAAATGTCTTTCCTATAGTTCCTGTAGTAATAATATTCATTGTCCGAAAATAAAATCTGTCAAACAGATATTAATTTTTCCGTCTCAAATTATTTATCGTAAATTTGTAAAAATAAATAACAATAGTAACATATTTAGTATATTCTTACAAATGGATCTGAATAGGATAGAGTGTACGCATACCTTATTCCTACCTTGGAGAGATACATGTGTTATTTTCAATAAATCCCTGCCTCAAGAAAAAGCAATTCAAAGCAGTTCAAAAAAAGAAATGATGAAAGTGAAGAGGTCATTTCAAAATACTATATAAAGGATGACAAAACAATCTGAGAAAATGAGCACTAACTACACTACTACTAACTAGTATGGAATCGAGCCTCCATTTCATCACATATAATTTGTGGGATGAGCCCTTCTACTCGAAATTTTTCTCCGGAAAAAGGGACTGACTCTAAGTAAGGATGCTATGATCTTCCACAAAAAGGGAGGTAACTCTCGTTCTTACTCATCGCCAACCAACTACCACTTCCTTGGTCACGATTCCAGTTTCTATGGGTCACAAATAACGACACAAACCTATATGCATCGTCAAATTACAGACCTTGTTTGCCACTAATATTGTCATGACCCGAAAATCTAAATAGCCATGATTAAACCTATCCAACAACATCATCGGCCGATCCTAAACTAAAGTGTTGTCATGCGTTGGCCTTGCAAATGTTAATTCCATACACTCATTCTCGTAAGTTCAAGAAGTAAATATAGTTAAATCTGACATTTGAGAGGAATAGTATTTTCTTAGTTCAGTCAAACATCAGAAATCAACAACTAAAGTAAGTAACCATGGATTGTCTCATCATCCACTTTTCCGCTCGAAAACCTCATTGAATCATAAACAATAAATGAATAAATGCTATGCACTGCAACCTGCATACACACGTTCCTTCTATCAAATAGACGTGACTCATAAAAGATTTATGAGATCAAAATATTTGGTACAGACAGTCTCTATGTGACAATGCGAACAGTCTCAATACACTTTACAATAATATTTCAGCAAAGACAATCTCCCTGTGCCAGTGTAGACGGTCTCGATGCATTTTACATCAATATAACTCTCAAGAAAAAATGATCTCTATGTGCTCAAACTAATGCTAAAATGCATGTAATGTGTAATTCCCCAGAAACTCAAAGACTAGACTTGGGAGTTAAAATGGAGAAAACTGAAAAATCTACCTCAGGTCACAGAACGAGTCATTTTGTGACCTGTGGGAGGTGACCATGAGTCGTTAAGTGACTCGTAGTGGGAACTTTGGACTTAGTTGAAAATTTTGGAGGGAGGTGACCACGGGTTTGACCACGAGTCGTGGTCAACACCACAAGTCGTGGGGTGACCCGTGGTCACAAGTTGACTAGGGAGTTGGGTAGTCAGGAAGTGAAACAGACGGGTCCTCACCACGACTCGTTTGAGACACCACAAGTCGTGGTGTCGCCCGTGGTGACCTATGTGAGAGATTAGGCAGTGCACTCGGTGACTGGGACCACGAGTCGTGGTCACTGGCCACGACCAGTTAGGTCTCCCGTGGGGACTGTCGATCAGTTTTTCCTTGTGAGTTTTACAAGGGTCTTTCAATAATTTTCTATCCTCCTAGGCTCTAAACTACGTCATTTTAAGCATATTTTCAGACTATTAGAGGGGTTAAACGGTTCCTTTCCTTATTTTTTCCGTTCGGACTTTCAGAAAATGACATAGGATTTCTCTTAGAGCATTTCAGAGCAAGAACTAGGGCAGTGCATTTCTCTTCGGTTTCTCAAGGAAATTCTTCGGGCTTCTTTACCAGGTATGTGGGAATTCAACAAGGGAATAGTTCTTCCCTTGTGTCGCCAAAAATCCTTATTTGTTTTTCCTATCAGTTCCAGCTTTGAGACTTTCGAATGTGATGAAATTATCTGTCAAACCTCGCTTAAATCATGTGAAATATCATTTATGTTAATTGTTGATGTTTCTCCACCGGTTTATGACTATGCTGTTGCTTATTCCTGTAATGTGAAATATAGCCCTAGTCTTGAACACAGAGAAACTAGAATCTTGCAATAGTGTTTGATTCTATCAGTGTCGGGAACTCTCATGTTGTTGATTGTATTGAAAATCAGTCAGTTCGGTTTCAGTGAAAATGCTAGAATATCCTGTGTTAGTCAGAAATGTCAGCTGATCATTTTGACTACAGAAATTTCTGAGGTGTTAATAGTACCTCCTAGTTATTAGAAAAGGATTCAGAACTCAGTTTTAGTAGTCCACTAGGCGGTCATTACACTTTTAGATAAGCATCACTAACCAACCTTAGGACCCTAGCTTCAAATTACAGTTTGTTCTTTAGACGGTTACATTGCTTCCAGATAAGCAGCTCTGACCAATCTTAGAACCTAGTTCCAGAATCCGATCCAATAAGATTGTTACACCTTGTAAGTTTCTAACGTTTAGTCGACCTATTCGTACGTTAGTTAACAGTTTTAGAGTGCAATACATGCTAGAAAAGGGCCCGGGGAAAGATTGGACGAGCACGGAGACGGGACTGTGCGGGAGAAGGTCGGGCCGGCTGCCCAAGGGGGCAACGTGGCACGGACCTTGCTCCTTCGCATTGGGCCCCGTGGCACGCTCATAAAACAATGCATTAGGGTCCGTGCCACGTTGCCCTGTCCACCGCCTAAACTATATATATGTTCTCTCCTTAGATTTTGGTTCATTTTCAATATATAAACACGGCCAGAGAGAAAAATAACGAAGGAAATCAATAATTTTCATACGTTGATGCCATAAAACGTTGCCCAAATTCAAATTAACTTCGAGTATCGAAGTATAAAGCTGCGAGGTGCATCGCTACGGAGTTGGTTTTGCGAAATTCGCTCGGCGAATCGTAACTCCACCGAGCTAAAGCTATTGGAATTACTCCAAATTGGTATCAATATGATCACAGGCTTAAAGTAAGCATTTCTCCCTTCTAGATTCTCGAGAAATTATGAGTTTTCGATTGTGATCTGCCAAGTTGAAATATAGATAATATTTATACATAAAGTTATCGGTTTCTTCAAATTTAATATTGAAATTAGCCTCATTCTTTCTATAATA
>JACEIK010000146.1:385749-415771 GCA_018107945.1 Datura stramonium | reverse complement strand
AGACTGTGTGTTGGTTGGCACCTTCCGGCTTATGGGGGCTGGTATAGGTCCTTGTGTGTTATATATGTATATACATGTTATTTATTAGCTGATAGATAGCCGGTCGCCACGTCGACAGGTACGCTTCTACCTTACCTTCAGTACAAATGAGCTTATTTTAGATCCCGCCAGCCCAGACAGATTCAGATACTTTCTGCTTTTCAGAATATCTAGTATTGTTGCTTATAATGCAGTTATGCTCAGTTTGCTTTACATACTCGGTACCAATGGTACTAACGCCCGTCTGGGGTGCTGAATTACTTGCCTGCAGGTACCTATAGATGAGGAGCCGATCCCTCATGATCCTAGCCAGTGCAGAGTCATCATCTCCTGTCATCCGGAGCTTGATATTCAGAGGTTTATACCATTTTCCTTTTGTTGTACAGTAGGGATAGGTCGGGGCCCTGTCCCGACCGTCTTATCAGTATTCATAGAGGCTTGCAGTCTGTATATATTTCCTTGTGGTTAGTTGTGCGGTCGCGTGGGGTCGTGCCTATGTTTAGTTATTTATGTTGGCCGTGTGGGGCCTTATACAGTTAGTAGTGGTGACCTTTCCGGTCATGTAGTTGTTTAGCATCTGTTATTTGATTCAGAAGTAACTAGTCAGCATGGTGGCCTTATCGGCCCGCATAGGTTCCCTTATATTAAAGAGATTCTGGTTAGCTGTTGTTGTTGTATAGGTGGCTATAGGCCTAGCCGACCAGGGGCTGTATTTACAGCCGCTATATAGCCTGTTGATTCTGTGAATCAGAGTTAGAGCCAGCCAGGCACCAAAAGTGCTTAGGCTCAGTAGTCTAGCAGTCCAGATCCTAGTAGGGCACCAGGTGCTAGTCATACCCCCCAAGGCGGGGTGTGACAATAGGATTCCTTGTTGTTGTTGTTTCTGGCTAGCTGGTTTCCTTTTATAGGTGGCTATAAGGCCTTGTCGGCCGGGGGCTGTGTTTACAGTTGAGATATAGCCCATTGTTTCCTTGATTTAAGAGTTAGTGTCAGCCCTGCACTAGAAGTTCTTAGGCTCAGTTAGCTCAGTCAGTTCAGATCCTCATAGGGCACCAGGTGTCAGTTATGCCTCCCAAGGTGGGACGTGATAAAGACTCTCAGGGTGCTTTCAGATATGTATTCCTCGCAAGTCTTTGGCCCCAATTTCGATCTATCAGCTTAGTATTTAGTCTAGGATTATCCAGTGGGAGTATGACTTAGCACCGAGCTAACCGGGGTTCCAATGCACCAAGGTTCCCAAAACTACGTTGTCATCATAGGTTACAGTTTTATTGGCCTCATGGGCCCAGATCTTGTGATCACCCAGTTCATGCCTTTATGCCCTAGTAAGGTATATTGGGTCCTATCGATGGGGTGTATACATCGGACTCCACATCTAGCTCACATAGTTATATATCGGTTATAGATTCTCCCACTAGTCAGCTCAGTTCAGTCCCAGATTAGCCAGATTGGTTTCAGTTTGCTCAATTTAGCATAGTTCGTTCAGACTCAGAAATCTCAGACATGGGTCATGTCCTTGACCATAGACAGGGTCTTTTAGACCATCTCAATTACTACAGTTATTCAGTTTAGTAGTTTCAGTTGGTCATTGCATGTCTTTTCAGTTCAGCATCTTTATTTCTTGTGTACGGCTTCTCTCACACACTCAATACATTCAAAGTACTGACACATACTTTTATGTTGTATTATTTTTATGATACAACTGTAGGATCTCAGTCTCGGCCTCACTAGCCGATCACTCTTTGAAGACTTCAGCTGTCCTATTTGGCGAATCCTCATCTTTCGAGGATGAAGATTATATTACTCAGTTTTTGCTTTCTTCTATTTAGATTTGGAGTTAACTAGGGGATTGTCCCAGCAACTTATCAGTTGTAGTGGCTTTCAGACATAGATATGGATTTTTAGACTTGTAGTTCTGCTAAGATATTTTTAAACTTTATGATCCAGCTCTATTTCATAAATGTTTTATAGTTTACTTTAAAGCTTCCGCTATATTTTATGTTTACTAAGAATGCCAGTGTATGATAGACCAGGGGTTGACTTGGGGTTACTTGTGACTCCTAGTACCTTGTCCCATCTAGGGTGTAAGCTCAGAGCATGACAAACTTGAGTATCCTCGGATGTCTGAAAGCCACATCGAGTAGAGTTCTTTTCATGGGTGTGAAGCGCGTCACACTTATGATGGGGAGGCTACAAGATGTCATTAGGAAAAACTCCCTTTTATTCATACTCTTTATCGTGCGTTGAAATTCAATTCTAGAATCATTCTCCTAACTCATGCTCTATTTCATTTAAGTGAATAATTCCTCCATGATGTGGTAATAGGAGAAGGGACGGTAATGCTCACCGACCTGCCCCACCAGCCCCCGCAGCCCCTCAAGACAACTCAGTGTCTACCGCAAAGTTCAGGGCGGCCATTCAGCTGCTCGCTCAAACTGTTATCAACCAGGTGAACCAGTAGGTGGTTCCAATCAACAATAATGGGTCTGCAGCAGCTGCTCGAGTACGGGATTTCACTCGGATGAACCTTATGAATTTTCACAAATCTAAGGTGGGGGAGGACCCATAATGGTTCGTGGATTAGATTAAAATGATCACCCAAATTATAGGTGTCAGTCCCTTAGAGGGTGCCGACTTGGCTGCCTACCAGCTGAAAGGGGTAGCCCAGGCCTGGTACGAACGATAGAAGGAGGGGAGGCCAGTGGAAGCAGGACTGGTGAAATGGGAGGAGTTCACTACAGTCTTCCTAGATAGATTCTTCCCTCGGGAGTCAGGGAGCAAAAGTAGCGGAGTTCATGAATGTGAGACAGAAAAATAGGAAGTAGAAGAATATGCTTTGGAGTTTACCAGGTTGTCTAAATATGCTCCAGAGATGGTGTCCGAGCCAAGAGCTGGCATGCTAAAGTTTGTTAATGGGGTGTCGAACCTAGTTCTGAAAGAGTGCAGGATAGCGATGATGATTAAGGACATTGACATTTTCCAGCCTTATTGTCTATGCCCAGCAGATTGAGGCAGAAAAACTGAGGGACATGGAGCGAAAGAACAAGTGGGCAAGGACTGGTCAATCAGATTATGGACACCAGGGGTCTAGTGGTAGTAGCCGCCCACAGCAGCAACATAGGGCTCCAACACCCAGCACAGCCAGCGCCCCTACCTTTTGGTCCCGTCAGGATCGGAGAGGTGGAGCATCTGGCTCTCAGTCCTAGAGCTACAGTGTCGGCAAAAGGTATCCAGCTTGCCCAAAGTTTGGCAAGAACTACCCAAGAGAGTGTCTTTAGGGTCGAGAGGGCTGCTTTGGTTGAGGACAGCTTGGTCATCAGCTTAAGGAGTGTCTGCTAGCAGGACGGGAAAGGTCACAATCCACTACCTTAGTAGCTCCAGCAGGCGGACCAGCTCAGGAGGCCAGTACTTTAGGTACGGATGGCGGTCAACGCCAAAACTGTTTTTATGCATTATCATCTTGTTAGGATCAGGAGAGCTCACCTAATGTGGTCAGGGGTATGTTACGTCTTTTCCACCTATATGTATATGCACTACTATATCTAGGAGCCACACTATCATTCATGAATCCCTATGTAGCAGTCCAGTTCGATATTAGTCCAGAGGTCCTCTTAGAATCATTTTCAGTCTCCACCCTAGTTGGCGAGTCGGTTAGAGCCAGCCGAGTGTATAGAAACTGCCCAATCTCAGTCTTCAATAAGGTCATTCCAGATCATCTTGTAGAATTAGACATGGTCAATTTTGACCTCATCCTTGGCATGGATTTGTTACACTCTGATTATGCCTCAGTCGATTGCAGAACTAGAATTGTCAAATTTCAGTTTCCAAATAAGTCAGTGTTAGAGTGGACGGGCAGTAGTGCAGTGCCTAAGGGTCGGCTTATTTCCTACCTTAAGGCCCAAAAGCTTATTTCTAAGGGATGTATCTATCATCTAGTTCGGGTCAAAGATTCCAACTCTAAGACCCCAACTATCCAGTCAATCCCTGTTGTCAGCGAATTTCCTGATGTGTTCCCCGAAGATCTTCCCGGAGTTCCTCTTGAACAGGAAATCGACTTCAGGTATAGACCTTCTCCTAGATACTCAGCCCATCTCCATTCCTCTTTACAGAATGGCTCCAGCGAGCTTAAGGAGTTGAAGGAGCAGCTAAAAGACCTTCTTGATAAGGGTTTTATCATACCCAACGTATCTCCCTGGGATGCTCCAATACTATTTATGCGAAAGAAAAATAGTACCCTTAGAATGTGTATCGATTACCATTAGTTGAACAAGGTTACAGTTAAGAGCAAGTATCTTTTATCCAGAATTGACGACTTGTTTGACCAACTTCAGGAAGCCAACTGTTTCTCTAAAATAGATCTCAGGTCAGGGTGTCATCAGCTAAGAGTCAGAGAATGTGACATAACGAAAACAACTTTCAGGACTAGGTATGGTCACTACGAGTTTGTGATTATGTCCTTCAGACTAACAAATGCCCCTGCTGCATTTGTGGACCTGATGAACAAAGTCTTCAATCAATATCTAAATATGTTCTTCATTGTATTTATTGACGACATTCTAGTATACTCTAGAAATGAGGAAGAGCATGCTAATCACCTGAGGATAGTGCTTCAAACACTCAGGGACCTCCAGTTGTTAGCCAAGTTCAGCAAATGCGAATTCTGGTTGAAGTCCGTGATTTTCCTAGGTCATATGGTCTCAGGTGAGGGTATTTAGGTTGACCTTCAAAATATATCAGTGGTTAAAGATTGGCCCAGACCTACATACCCAACCGAAATAAGAAGTTTCATAGGTCTAGTCGGGTATTACCGACGCTTTGTGGAAGAATTTTCTTCTATAAGTAGGTTTACTCTGAAGAAGGTGAAATTTCAGTGATCAAATGCGTGTGAGAAGAGTTTCTAGGATTTAAGGACTCGACTCACTACCGCTCCAGCATTGACCCTACTGGAAGGATCAGATGGGTTTATAGTGTATTGCGACACTTCCAGAGTTGGACTCAATTGCGTTCTGATGCAGTGGCGCAAGGTGATAGCTTACGCCTCTAGACAGCTCAAGGTTCATGAAAAGAATTATCCAACTCATGACTTGAAATTGGTAGTGATGGTGTTTGCATTGAAAATATGGAGACGCTACCTGTATGGGGCTCACATGGATGTTTTCACCGATCACAAGAGTTTCCAGTACGTGTTCAGTCAGAAGGATCTGAATCTTCATCAAAGAAGATGGTTGGAGCTACTGAAGGACTATGACATGAGCATGTTGTATCACCCGGGCAAGGCCAATATGGTGGCTGATGCCCTGAGCAGAGTGTCTATGGGGGAGCATGACTCATGTTGAGGAAGGCAAAAATGAACTAGCGAAGGACATTCACAGACTAGCTCGATTAGGGGTGCAACTGGTTGATTCAGCTGAGGGTGGAGTGGTAATGCAAAGTGGTTTAGATTCATCTTTGGTTGTTGAAGTTAAGTCCAGACAGGATGAGGATCCCATCTTACTTAAGCTGAAGGAAGCGGTTCTCAAAAAAGAGGTTGAGGCTTTCTCCAAAGGGGGATATGGTGTGCTCCGTTACCAGGACATATTGTGTGTACCGAACATCGGTGAAATGAGACAACAGATACTGAGTGAAGCACACAGCTCGAGGTACTCCATCTACCTTGATGCTACTAAAATGTACCGTGATTTGCGGGATAATTACTGGTGGAACGACATGAAGAGAGACATTGCTGAATTTGTAGCTAAGTGCCCAAACTGCCAACAAGTCAAAGTAGAGCACCAGAGATCGGGAGGTATGACTCAGGATATCAGCATACCCAGCTGAAAATGGGAAGAAGTAAATATGGATTTTATTACGGGTCTACCTCATACTCGTCGGCAACATGATTCTATCTGGGTAGTAGTAGACCAGATGACTAAGTCAGCATCCCAATTAAAACTACAAATTCAGCTGAGACTATGCTAGGATTTATATCCAGGAGTTGGTCAGACTTCATGGGGGTGCCATTATCCATTATTTCAGACAGAGGTACCAAGTTCACCTCGCATTTCTGGAAATCTTTTCAGAAGGGACTCGGTACCTAGGTCAAGCTCAGCACAGCTTTTCACCCACAAACGGATGGACAAGCTGAGCGGACTATTCAGACCCTAGAAGATATGCTAAGAGCAGCGTGATCGATTTCAAGGGCAGTTAGGATGATCACTCGCCTCTCATCGAGTTTCCTTACAGCAACAACTACCACTCCAGTATCCAGATGGCCCCGTTTGAGGCATAGTATGGCATGAGGTGTAGATCTTCTATCGGGTGATTTGAGGTTGGTGAAGCTACTTTAATTGGACCAGACTCAGTTCATGAAGCTATGCATAAGGTACAACTCATCAAAGAACGATTGAAAATAGCTCAGAGCCGTCAAAAATCTTATGCTGATGTGAGGAGAAAAGAATTGGAGTTTGTTGTGGATGACTGGGTTTACCTGAAAATTTCACCAATGGGGTAATGAGATTTGAAAAGAAAGGAAAGCTCAGTCTGAGATATGTAGGACCCTATAGAATTTTGAGGCGAATTGGTAAGGTAGCTTATGAGCTGGAATTACCTTCAGAGTTGGCATCTGTGCACTCAGTATTTCATGTGTCAGTATTAAAGAAGTGCATCAGTGACCCAACTTCAATTGTGCCATTGGACAGTGTGGGAGTGAAAGATAGNATTGGACAGTGTGGGAGTGAAAGATAGTCTCTCATACAAAGAGGTCCCAGTCTAGATATGTTATACCCCGAAAGCCCAAAGATCATACCCGGGAGTTGAAATGGAGAAAAGTTAAAATTTGGCAACAGGTTACAGAACAGGTCGTGAGGTGACCCATTGGTGAAGCCTACAATTCATGATATGACTCGTGTTGAGGTCCAGGTGAAGAGTTGGGAATTTGGGAAGTTTCCTCCCCACAGACATGACCACAAGTCGTGGTCAGGCCCCACGACTCGTTAGGTTAGTTTTGGGGAGTGGTGTTTGAGTAAAGAGGAGAAAAGAGACAGTGGACTTAACGGGAGAACCCCACGAGTCGTGGTTAGTCCCCATGATTTATGGGATGAGTCATGACCAAGCAGGGAAAAATTTATTTGGGGATGATGCAGTGCACATCACAGATGGTGATCACGAGTCGTGGTCACCAAGTAACGAGTCGTTATGTCTTCTGTTACAAGCCCATAAGACTTGAGAAGCAGTGAACCTAGTGGACGATTCAACGAGTCGTGGCCCTTGATGACGAGTCGTTAGGTCCCTCATTAGGACCAGCTGGCAGTTAGTTTCTACGAATTTAGTAAGGGCTTTTTCGTAATTTCTAAGTTCCTAAGGCCTAAAATACGTCGTTTGAGTTATGAATGATGACTTTTAAAGGGTTTAAGTTCATTTTAGGCCATATTCATTCATGCATTCAATGTAGAAGGTGAGAGGGTGATCAAGCTTAGTGTTCTTTAATCAAAGAAGTGTAAGAATAAGCTACCAACAGGTATATAGGGTTATGAATGGGTGAATTCTTTCACACCCATGCCCAATCCCTCTCTAAATCATGAAATTTCTATGTATAATCTATAGGGTTTTAACCCAATGCATGAATTTCCTAATTCTTTACATTGGTATGGTTTAAATATGTTTTTACTATCGAATTATGAAGCATGGGCAGGTTTTATATTATTCTTTATTTAAAAGCATGTTGCAAGTTTTATGAATTAAAAGGCGCATTAATGAGAAGTTCATGAAAGAAGAGATTTGTGATGAATGTATGATTATGATGAAAAGCATGTTTTCAAGCTACCCATGTTTATAATGATATTTTTAATGTGAAATGAGTATTTTTCAAGCATGATAAAGCTTTGGGAAATACCCACATGTTCAAAATATGATTTATGATTTTTCGAATAAAGCTTACCACATGATTTTGGGGCGAAGACTCCCAATTAT
Organism: Datura stramonium; assembly: GCA_018107945.1. Classification (NCBI taxonomy): domain Eukaryota; kingdom Viridiplantae; phylum Streptophyta; class Magnoliopsida; order Solanales; family Solanaceae; genus Datura; species Datura stramonium. Next base: position 407,785 of record JACEIK010000146.1, on the reverse strand, counting down.
CTTTTAGCTTGTGGTATGGTTTGAGTTAAAGCTTCTCATATGTGTGATTTCATATTTGAGATGTATTTGATTATTGAGATTCATCAATAGATGATGTTGAGCTTCTTTGAATAACGATGTAGAGCATATGCATGTTTTTTTAGAGTAGTGTCTAGCACCGAGTAGGCTGAGGGTCGATCACCCTATGCCTCAGAACTACGCGCATTCGTAGGATTATACTTATATATATATATTACTTTGAGACCTCCCTTGTAAGCTATCCCCTGCCCTATTGGGCCACGAGCTTGATATCGATATCATGGTATCGTCCCTAGCCTTGGTAAGGCTTTGGACGGCTCTACCCATTTGAGTGTGATAGCTGGGACCACGTAAGCTATATCGTGGTATGTCGGTTAAAAGGCGAGTCTCTCATTATTCCTCATGATTTCAGTTATGCATGTTCATCATTCTTGAGATTTATACATTGATATATGTTCTAAAGTAGGTTTGACTCAATGTTCAATTTTACTTATAAATATCATATTTTAGCTTTGAGTCAATCGATACTGTTATGATGTTACATAATTTTACGATGAGCTCATGATTTCAGAAATAATGCATGCAAGCCCTACTCTCAGATCCTTATTGTTTATGATTTACATTATGCATGTCTTTAAATGATTTTACTTACTTAAGCGGTTCTACTTACCTTGCATATTCGGTACGTTCCACTTACTGACCGCATACTCTATACTGTATCATTTCATGATACAGGACCCAGCTTTCAGGCTCAGCTCTGTTCGTAGTCATCATTCAGAGTTATCCTATTACGTCATTGGTGAGTCCTCATCTCCCGAGGACTAGACTTATTCATACTTTCTCTATGTATTTTCAGTTTCAACTTTGTGGAGTTAGTTTGGGGTCTTGTCCTATCAACTCGTCATGTTTAGAGGCTTTTCAGACAAGGGATGGATTCAAAGATAGATTTTGTATTCTATTTTTATGTTTAACTTAGAATTCCACTAAGTTTATCATGTTGATCCTTCAGTTGATTTATCGAGTTAGATGTATGCCTATGCCATGGGTTGATTTGGAGTCTCTCGGGGCTCCTTGTCCCGTGTCCGGGCCTCCATTCGGGTTGTGACAAGACCTTGACCGTCAGGTTTGCAGGCTGAGGAACAAGGAGGTAGCTTCAGTCAAGGTCTTATGGAGAAATCAACAGGTTGAGGGAGCTACGCGGGAGGCCGAAGCAGATATGATGGATAGATACCCCTATTTATTCCCTTCCGGATCAGTTTCAGTTTAAGGTATCAATTTTCTCCCCAAAACTGCTTTCAGTTCGTATGTTTCAGTTTCTTTCATGTAAATGAATATGTGTATGATTAGTGAATTCAGTTCATACTTTTGATTCAGTTCGGAGGTAGTCATTCCGTTAGTTTTCAGCTGTCATAATCAGTAATTGAGTATAAAGATGTCCATTCTCTTCTTTCCTGCGTGTTTTCCAACATTCGACGATGAATTTTCCCAAGAGAGAGATATTGTAATGCCCTAGAAACTCAAATACTAGACGCGGGAGTTAAAACGGAGAAAACTGAAAAATATGCATTAGGTCATAGAATAAGTTGTTCTGTGACCCATGGGAGGTAACCACAAGTCGTTAAGTGACTCGTGGTAGGGACTTTGGACTTAGTTGAAAATTTTAGAAGGGGGTGACCACCAGTCGTGGGGTGACCTGTGGTCAGGAGTTGACTAGGGGAGTTGGGTAGTCAGGCAGTGTACCTAATAGGTCCTCACTATGACTCATTTGAGACACCACGAGTCATGGTATCGCCCGTGGTGACCTGTGTCAGAGAGTAGGTAGTGCACTCGACAACTGGGACCACAAGTCGTGGTCACTAGGACCACATATCGAAATCATTGCTTGATTTTATCAGTGTTGAGAACTCCCAAAGTTGTTGATTGTATTGAAAATAAGTTAGACTATTGTCAGTTCAGTTTCAGTCAAAATGCTAGAATATCCAATGTTAGTCAGAAATGTCAGCTGATCAGTTTGACTACAGAATTTCTGAGGTGTCAGTAGTACCTCCCAGTTATCAGAATCAGATTCAGAACTCAGTTTTAGTAGTCCACTAGGTGTTCATGACACTTTTAGATAAGCAGCTCTGACCAGCCTTAGGACCCCAACTTCATATCACAGTTTGTTCTTTAGACGGCTACGATGCTTCCAAATAAGCAGCTCCAACTAGTCTTAGAATCCAGTTCCAAAATCCGGTCCGATAAGTCTCTCAGGGTACTTTCAGATATGTGTCCCTGGCTAGTCTTGGGCCCCAGTTTTGAGTTATCAGCTTAGTATTTTGTCAAGGACTATCCAGTGGGAGTAGGACTTAGCACCGAGTGGACCGGAGTTCCAGCGCACCCAGGTTCACAGAACTACGTTGCCACAGTAGGTTATAGTTTTATTAGCCTCATGGCGCCAGACTCTTGTAATCACCCAATTCATGCCTCTATAACCTGGCAAGATATATTGGATCCTACCGATGGGGTGTATATATTGGACTCCACGTCTAGCTCACGTGGTTATATGTCGGTTATAGACTCTCCCACTAGTTAGCTCAGTTCAGTCCCAGATTAGTCATTTTGGTTTCAGTTTGCTCAGTTTATCATAGTTAGTTCAGACTTAGAAATCTTAGATATAGGTCATGTCCTTGATCATTTAGACAAGGTCTTTTAGACATTTCAGTTATTACAGTTACTCAGTTCAGTAGTTTCAGTTGGTCATTGCATGTCTTTTTAGTTCAGCATCTTCATTTCTTGTGTATGGATTCTCTCACATACTTAGTACATTCAAAGTACTGATGCATACTTTTATGTTGTATCATTTTATGATACAGTTGCAGGATCTCCGTCTCAGCCTCGCTAGCCGATCGCTCTCTGAAGACTTCAGCTGTCCTATTTGGTGAATCCTCATCTTTCGAGGAAGAAAATTATGTTACTCAGTTTTGGCTTTCTTTTATTTAGATCTGGAGTTAGCTGGGGGCTTGTCCTAGCAACTCATCAGTTGTAGTGGCTTTCAGGCACAAATATGGATTTTTAGACATGTAGTTCTGCTCAGATGTTTTTAAACTTTATGATGTAGCTCTATTTCTTAAATGTTTTATAGTTTACTTTAAAGCTTCCGCTATATTTTATGTTTACTCAGAATGCCAGTGTATGATAGACCAGAGGTCGACTTGGGGTTACTTGTGACTCCAAGTACAGTGTCCCGTACAGGGTGTAAGCTCGGGGCGTGACATAATGACATGTCAATGTGTGGCATAAATTATCAATCAAACAACATCAAGTTTACATGTTATCTTTTCTACATTTAGTTATTTCAAGCAATCAGACAATTAAATCACCAAAGTAGCATAACCCGCATAGACGATTTCAACGCGCAAAAATCTCATACTCAGCACGCTCTCTCCATGTGCATTTAATAAAAAGGATAATAGTTCATACACAACATAAACTATCATGAAATAACAGAGTGAAATCACATAGAATCTGACAAATACATAATTCATACAATCACATACCTCAACATGTTACTCATGTCCACATAGGTGCTTGTCACCCTACCTATACATCACCAAATTAACTTTCCCCATTTAATCAATTGTTTAACAACAAACACCTCAATAGATTCAAGAAAGTCTTAACTTGACTTAGATCTGAATTCCAAAAGCTCACAACACGGTCTTGCCTTTTTCCAAAGACTCCAAATGATGACAATCTATTCAAATAAATAATTTATGCTAGCATGCAAGTGTGTAGACACCTATATTGCTACACTTCAATCCTGGACCCAAAAAATTAGCCTCAATCTCCCGAGGTTAAAACTGTAATTTCATTTAAAGAATCAATTTGCCTATAGATTATAGGTCTCAAATCTCAAATATCATTTAAAGTAAAGTCTGAATCGACCTCCAAATCAACTAATTATGTTTTCTAGATTTACGGAGAAAACCCCCTAATTTACAAATAAATCTATGGATTAGAATGATAAATAAATGATGGAATAGCAAAACATATAAAAATTAAGGTTATAATCTTACCCCGATTCAAATCGTTAAGAACATATGCAAAAATTACTCAAAATCAAGGTCTTTAACTCTCACAATTGTGTTATGACCAATGATATCAAGTTGGGGATATAAAATGGGATTTGTCCAAATATTTCCATAGAAGTAGACCACTCCTCACAGCTGCAATTACACGCCAGCGGAATCCTCATCATAGAAGCAGAGAAACCTATGTAGTTGTAGATATCCCTAGTCTCGCACAACTTTGCAGAAGTGACCTCACACCTATAGAAGAAACCTTGCAGGTCCGAAAATTTTATGATAAAAAATTTAAGATTGTGATGCTACCTACACTATCCCCTCAATAGGTAAGTTAAACCTCCACCCAAAAATATCCAAAATATCTTGTGAAAATAATAGGATAAATAGAAGTCTCAAAACCCAAAGCTCTCATAGATGTATAATATAAATGCGGAAGTAACAAATGCATCCACTTTCATAAATATATAATGTAAATATGGAAGTAACAAATGCATTCAAATCTAGTATCACCAGTAAAAGAGTGTCACGACCCGAGCGTGGAATCTGGATCGAGACACGAGACCTGGAACCACAAAGGTATCCAAGCTAACCCATAACACATACATAGCATGAATAGCATCATTAAAGCGAAAAAAACATGAACATAATATAAATGGAAGTCTACATAATATAAGAACACAAGTGTAGACTCGAGTCAAAAATACTGAACCATCTATACATAGCTGTTTGAGTAATCATACGATGAGCTGATGGGACCATACCCCCAACTATCTCGCTAAAGTATGATACTAAAAGTATAAGAAAAGAGACATGAACCAAAACTACTGTCTTCGGATCATGAGGACTCACCAAAACTGGGATGGTACTGGACTGGAGCGGGAGCGAGCTAACATCGAGACTTAGACTGATCATCCGGACCTCTATCCTGAGACGATATAGCATACAATATGCGTTCAGTACTTTGAATGTACTGAGTATGTAGAGAAAGTAAAACATACTAGTAAAATGATAGTCTAAAATCATGAGTATAAGACAAGATAGAAGATGAGAGTAAGGGCAACATTCTAATAAATATATCCTTGAAGTAATCATAATCATGAGGTATTCATCATGAGCAGAAACATAATATCGTAAGTCATGAACATGAATAACTTAAAATATAAGGAACAATGGGAGGCTTTTTCATAATTGATACTATAATGATAAAACTTACATGATGTCCCAACTATCTTGCTCAAATGTGGATATCCGTCCTAACCGTTTTCAGGCAGAGAATAATTAAGGTATGATATCACTGGTGCACCCTCGAGCAGGGAAAACACTCTCTTGAGAGGCCCCAAATATTAATATCTATACATACCTATAGTGACACGTAGTTCTGAGACTGGGATTTGCTTGAACCCCTAGCCTACTCGGTGTTAGACATTACTCTCAAAAATATGCATATTGCTCATAATCATCTTCATAAAATATCAATTAAATCTTTTTCTTGGGAGTCTTGACTCCAAAACATCTCATTAAAACTTGACTTGTGATCCTTGGCTCGAAATCATCACATTAGTTTCAAGATAAGAATTCATGAAATCCATACCTACTTGAATAAGGCTTCATAATTCTAAATCACAAATCATAAGCTTAAGATTCATAAATATTTATGCATACTTTGATAATTCATCATAACTTTAAATCATGGTCTCATAAGCTTGAAATTCATAAATCAGGCATAATTGGGCAAAATCACCATAAACTTGAAATCATGAATTCAAGAGGAATTTGAGGGTCAAATATGCCCTAATACCTTACTTCATCAATTGAAACATGAGAGAATTGAACCCATAGAGAGATCATGGAGAATTTTATTAAATTGGGTCTAACCCTAGAATTTCACAATTTAGAACTTGAGAAGTAGAAATCATGAAATTGAACTTAAAAAAGGCATGAGGGTGGAAGGATTTCCCCCCATTCATAACCCTACATACCTGGGCTTGAGGAATCTTTAGCTTGAGTGAAGACCCAAAGGGATTTGAGATGAAGGAGATGATGAAACCCTAGCTTGACTTGAGAGAGGACCTTTAACTTATGGTGCTTATGAAAGAATGATGACTTAAGTTTGGTTAAACCCCTTAATACACTCTTTAATAAATCCAAAATGACTTCATTTAGGGGTTAGAAGTCTAGAAAGTTATGAAAATACCCCTGAAAAATAGAACTTAAAAACCTGTCCGCCAGTCGTCACGACTCGTAGCACGAGTCGTAACACCATACAATAACTCGTGGTATCCATCTGTTACTTGTCGGACCCAAAATTTACTTCTCTGGACTTTCTACTACGGGCACTTACCATAACTCATTATTTCCTACAATGAGTGGTTACATGACTCATGATTAGGGAACCACCTTATACCTTTTCTGAACTTCATCTCGCGACTCCTCATCATAACTCGTGACAAGGTCTCATGAGTCATTACTTGACTCGTTACTTCAAGGCCCTCCTCTGCAGATTCTGACTATGACTTATGAACATGAGTCATACCACTCACCATGACTTGTGGTGTGGACTCGTGGTCTAAGGAAAAAATTCCTGAGGCTTACCACGACTATTCCTACGACCTATCCTATCACCCCGACGGCTCGTGGTATGAGTTATTCTGTTGAATTTTGTAGACTTTTCTGCTGGTTCTACTATAGTCTAGGGCTTGATCTTAGGGATTTTGGGGTGTTACAATATCTTTCCCTTGGAAAATTCGTCCTCGAATGTAGATTAAGCATACTGGAATGCTAGGAAAAGAACTGCAATCCCAAAACTGCATAACTATAGTTGAAAACTAACGGAGTGACTGAATCCAAACTGAGATACATGACTTAACTGAATTCATAAAATATACATACATACAATGACATGAAAGGAATTTAGAGACATGAACTTGATATGAAACTGAATAGGGTACTAAGGAGGAAACTGTTACCTCATGCTGGAATTGAGTCAGATGGGAAAAGATGCGGGTATCTAGCCAGATATCTACTTCGGCTTCCCACATGGATCCCTCAACAAGCTAATTTCTCCACAAAACATTCACGGAAGCTAAATCCTTGTTCCTAGACTTTCAAACCTGACGATTAAGGATTTCAACTAGAACCTCCTCATAGGTAAGGTTATCTTTCACACCAATTCTCTCTACCGGTACAACTAAAGCTGGGTCATCAATGCACTTTTTCAACAGAGATATATGAAAAAATAGATGTACCGAATCTAACTCTTATGGTAGCTCCAACTCATATGCCACCTTGCCTAATCGCCTCAGAATCCTATAAGGACCAACATATCGGGGACTAAGCTTTCCTTTTTTACCGAACCTTATAACTCCCTTCATGGAAGGCACCTTCAGATATACACCCAATCATCAACCTCGAACTCAAGCTCTCTTCTCCTAACATCCGCATATGATTTATGTCAACTCTGAGTTGTCTTCAGCCTCTCTCGGATAAGTTGAACTTTCTCCATAGCCTCATGAATTGAATCTGACCCTATCAATATAGCCTCACTACCTCAAACCATCCAATAGATGATCTACACCTCCGCCCATAAAGAGCCTCAAATAGAGACATCTGAATACTGGAGTGATAACTATTGTTATAGGAAAAATCAATGAGAGGAAAGTGATCATCCCAACTACTCTTGAAATCAATCACACTCTCTCTCAATATATTCTCTAGAGTATGAATTGTCTGCTCTGCCTAACCATTTGTCTGCGGGTAAAAAGTTATGCTAAGCTTCACCTGAGTACCAAGACCCCTCTGGAACGACCTCCAAAACTGAGAGGTGAACAGAGTACACCTATCTGAGATGATGGACAAGAGAACTCCATGCAACCAAACCAACTCTCAAATGTAGAGTCTAGCACAATCCTCGGCTGAATCTATATTTTTGACAGGTAAGAAGTGTGTTGATTTAGTCAACCTGTCTATAATCATCCATATAGAGTCACACTATCGGCACGTACAAGGAAACCCTATAATGAAGTCCTTGTTGATCTCTTCCAACTTTAAAATAGGAATGGTGATGTCTTGAAGCATACCTCCAGGTCTCTGATGCTCGACCTTCACCTGTTGGCAATTCGGACACATAGCCAAAAATTCCGCTATGTCCTTCTTCATGTCATTCCACTAATAGACTTCTCATAGATCACAGTACATCTTGGTGGCACCTAGATAGATAGAGTACCGAGAGCCATGAGCCTCATTCAATATCTGCTCTCTCAAGTCATCCATAGTCGGAACACACAATCGATCATAATATCAAAGAACATCATCTCCACCTTGGGATGAAACTTCTACTTTATGATTTTGGATAGAATCCTTCAACTTCACCAAGATAGGATCCTCATCTTGACTTGCCTTAACTTCCGTCACCAATGAAGATTCCAACCCATTATGAACAATAACACCACCATTCGTCGTATTTGTAAGCCGAACTCCTAAACGAGCAAGCCTATGGACATCCTCCACCAACTCTTTCCTCCCATCTGTGACATGGGACACACTCCCTATGGACAGCCTACTAAGAGCATCCGACACTATATTGGCCTTGCTCGGATAATAAAGGACACTCATGTCATAGTCTTTGAGAAGCTCTAGCCATCTCCTTTGTCGCAACTTCAGGTCCCTTTGTGTAAAGACATACTGAAGGCTCTTTTGGTTCGTGAACATATCCACATGCACTCCATACAAATAGTGCCTCCAAATCTTCAAGGAAAACACCACAACTGTTAACTCTAAGTTATGCGTCGGATAATTCTCTACTAACTTTAGGTTATGCGTCGGATAATTCTTCTCATGAGTCTTAAATTTTCTATAGGCATAAGCAACGACTCTATCATGTTGCACATCGCACAACCAACGCCAATTCTAGAAGCATCTCAATACACAATGAAACCATCCGTGCCTCTCCCATAGGGTCAATACTGGGGCTGAAGTGAGTTGAGCCTTTAACTTCTGAAAACTCTTCTCACAAGCATCAGATCACTGAAACTTGACCTTCTTGTAGATCAACTTAATAAACAGTGTTGCAATGGATGAAAATCCCTCTATGAACCTCTTGTAGTAGCCAGCTAAACCCAAAAAGCTTCTAATATCAGTAGAACTGATAGGTCCAGGCTAGTTCTGCGCTGCCTCTATCTTTTGAGAATCCACCTGCACACCCTCACTAGAAACCACATGACCTAAGAATGCTACTGAGTTCAGCCAAAACTCACACTTGCCAAATTTAGCAAACAACTGATGATCCTTGAGAGTCTGCAACATAATCCTCAAATGAGAGGCATAATCCTACTCGCTCCGAGAGTATATGAGGATATTATCTATGAAGACAATAACGAACATATCCAAATACTTCTTGAACACCCTTTTCATCAAATTCATAAAAGCTGCAAGAGAATTCATTAGTCTAAAAGACATAACAACAAACTCATAGTGACCATACCGAGTCCTGAAAGTTGTCTTCGAAATATCACTCTCCTTAACTCTGAGCTGATGATAGCTATATCTGAGGTATATCTTTGAAAAGAATCTAGCACCCTGAAGCTGGTCAAACTGGTCATCAACCCTGGGGAGGGGATACTTATCCTTGATTGTGACCTTGTTTAACTATTGAAACTATATATAAGCAACCCCCTTCAGCTGATAGGAGGCCAAGTTTGCACTTTCCTCTCCTGAAACACTCATAACCTAGGTAATATTTTGGACCTCCTCAATAAAATCCTGTGGGTCCTCGTCCACCTCTGCCCCATGAAACTCGGTGAGTTCATCCTGATGAAGTCCCGCACCCTAGCCGCCGCCGTATTCCCATTTTGGTTTACATGAGTCACAGCCTGCTGGTTGACCGGACAGTCATGGCATGTGCTAACATCTGAAATACAGCCCTGAACTCCACATGAGTAACCTACTCCGGCAAGAGATTAGCTGGAGCTGGTGGGGCTGGCTGATGCCCATCTCTATTGTCATTTCCATGGTCATTACTGTTGCTATTTCTTCTTCCGCTGACTCACAGGGAGGTATATTTCTGCAAACGCGTATAGCACGAGTTAGAGGAATAGAAAGGTGAACTTTATTGCACGAGATATATCATGAAAGAAGGGAAATTCAAAAATCTCATAGCTTTTTCCCCATAAGTGTGGCGCGCTTCACACCCATGAAAAAGACTCTACTTAACACGATTTTGAGACACTCTAGGACACTTTAAACCTAATGGTCTGATACCAAGTTTGTCACAACCCGAGTATGGACCCCAGACTGAGACACGGGACCTAGAACCATGAAGGGCTCCAAACTAACCTATGGCACATACATAGCATGATTATAAGAGCATTACTAAAGTGTAAAATAAAGCATGGACATAATATAAGCAGAAGTCTGTATAACATAACAACACAAGCATAGACACGAGTCAACAACACTGAACCATCTATACATAGCTTTCTGAAAAGCCTCTAATCATATGATGAGCTGATGGGACAAAACCCTCAACTAGCTCGCTAAAGTCTTATACTAAAAACATAAGAAAAGAGACATGAACCAAAGCTGTCATCCTTGGATCATGAGGACTTACCAAAATTGGGATGGTACTAGACTGGAGTGGGAGCGAGCTAATGTCAGGATTGAGACTAACCACCCCAACCAATATCATGAGACGATATAGCATAGAGTATGCGGTCAGTACTTTAAATGTATTGAGTATGTAGAGAAAGTAAAACATGCTAGTAAAACGATAATCTAAAATCATGAGTGTAAGACAAGATAGAACATGAGAGTACGGTCAACATTCTAATAACCATATTCTTGAAGTAATCATAATCATGAGTATTCATCATCAGCTGAAATATAATATCGTAAGTCATGAACATGAATAACTTAAAATATGAGGAACAATAGCAGGCTTCTTCATAACTGACACCATCATGGTTGAGATTACATGATGCTCCAACTATCTCTCTCAAGTGAGCAGAGCCGTCCTGAGTCTTGCCAAGGCAGAGAACGATTTAGGTGTGATATCACTGGTGCACCCTTGGGCGGGTGAAAACACTCTCTTGAGAGGCCCCAAATATGTATACACACACACACACACGTACGGTGGCACGTAATTATGATACTCGGGGTTTGCTTGAACCCCTAGCCTACTTGGTGCTAGGCACTACTCCCAAAAACATGCATATTGCTCATAATCATCTTTGCAAAATATTGCTTAAATCTTTTTATTGGGGGTCTTGACTCCAAAACATCTTTTTAAAGCTGGACTTACGAGCTTTGGCTTGAAATCATCACATGAGTTTCAAAATAAGAATTTACTTGATTTTCATGAAACCCATACCTACTTGAATAAGGCTTCATAATTCAAAATCACAAAATCATAAGCTTCAGATTCGTAAAAATTCATGCATACTTTGATAATGGCTCATAAGATTGAAATTCATAACTCATGCATAATTGGGCAAAATCACCATAAACTTGAAATCATGAATTCAAGAGGAATTTGAGGGTCAAATATTATTTAATCACCTTAATTCATCAATTAAAACATGAGAGAATTGAATCCATAGAGAGATCATGGAGAATTTCATTAAATTAGGTCTAACCCTAAAATTTCACAATTTAGAACTTGAGAAGTAGAAATCATGGAATTGAAATTAAAAAGGGTATGAGGGTGGAAGGATTTCCCCAACTCATAAACTTACATACCTGAGCTTGAGAAATCTTTAACTTGATTGAAGACCCAAAGGGATTTGAGATGAAGGAGATGATGAAATCCTAGCTTGACATGAGAAAGGACCTTCAACTTATAGTGCTTTTGAAATAATGATGACTTAGGCTAGGTTAAACCCCTTAATACACCCTTTATGAAACCCAAAACAATGTCATTTAGGGTTAGAAGCCTAGGAAGTTACAAAAATACCCCTGGAAAATCGCACTTAAAATCTGTTTGCCAGTCTTCACGACTTGTACCTCGAGTTGTACCACCATACCATGACTCGTGGTATCTATCCATTACTTGTCGATCCCAAAATTTACTTCTCTAATGTTCCTACTACGGGTACTCACTGTAATTTATTGTTTCCTACAACGAGTCATTACATGACTCCTGATTAGGGAACCCACCTTATACCTTTTCTGAACTTTGTCTCATGACTCCTCATCACGACTCGTGACAAGGTCTTACAAGTCGTTACTTGACTCATTACTTCAAGGCTCTCCTTTGTAGATTCTGACGATGACTCATGACCACGAGTCATACCCACTAACCACGACTTAGGATGTGGACTCGTGTTCTGAGGGATAGATTCCTGAGGCTTACCACGATTCTTCCTACGACCCGACATATCACCCCACGAGTTGTTCTGTGCAATTTTATAGATTTTTCTGTTGGTTCTACTATAAGCCTAGAGCTTAATTTTAGGGCCTTTTGGGGTATTACAAATAGCATCTAAAATTGAATACATTCATTCCAAAATTCACAACACAAATATGAAATAGCAAAAACATGCGAATAAAATTGAGGAGGCTAGGCTTTTCTTCGGACGTCAGATTGCTCACCAAAGCTTATTTATGGACACTATTTCAGACAAACTAAATCAGCAAGACCTTCTAGTGCTAGGATCTTGCATAAAAAAGATGCAACAAGGTAGAGTGAGTACGATAATGCGTATATTCAGTAGACATCATATGCTGATCGAGCAAGAGTTAGACAACTATATTATAACAAGTATGAAACATAACTAAGCTAAATTATACATCTCTAGTTCAATATTACTGGGGAATACAAGGAAAGAAGATGATCGAAATCATTGGATAAATAAATATAGTAACATCAAGAAAGTAAAGATGATAGGCAGAAAAAGTGCAAGGCAATGCAAAGATATGATATGCAAAGCAATGTAATGACCACTGGACCTACTGATATACACCTACTCCACGGTGGTTTTGTAAGATGGTACTATGAAGGACTCGTAAGGTCCATATACCTACCCGAAATCATTTTTCCTCGAGCATTGCCGAAACCATTTCTCCTCAGAACCATTTTCCCTCGCCATGCACAATATAAAACCAATTGAAACCATTTCCTTTGAAGTTTCAAGTATCAAAACAAGTACTCAAAATCATTTTTCCTTTCAATTAAAATCAAGTACAATATATGTGATCCATTAAAAATGAATATATATGCATGATAACAATAATAAAGGATGTTTAAATGAAACAAGAATATATATATCTCTATCAACAGTGCCCCCAGGAATATTTATTTCTCAAATAAGCAGATAGCTTTCAAAATAGTGCCTCTATATTAACATCTTTCTCAAATAAGCAAACAACTTTCAACACAGTGCCCTTAAGCCAATATCTCATCAAGGTACGATGTAACACGAAGATCAAAGTGATGCAACAACCAATAAATAATTCAAGTGATATAATATTTATCAGTTAAGTTCCAACCTAAAATTTTACTATATTAAGTTACTCTTTCCACCACCAATTCAACCGATACGCCAACCCATAACATAATTGATATAATAAACCATTCCTCAAGAAAGGTATAAGAGAGTAAGTCATAACCTACTTCAAACACTGAGCAAATGTGTCATGAACCCTCACACAATCTCCTCCTTTTGAATCACTTCAAAAATCTCTCAATCTATCAAAAATACATTCTACGTGAGTTCATGAGTCTATCGACATCCATAGTGCTATGTAAATTTTTAGTTAAAAATCAAGTAAAAAAATTAATCCCAAGCCTCTGAGGTCAAATCTAGAAATTGACTTCAAAATTGATTTATCCATTAAGTAAAAATCCTATGCGCGAAAAATTAGCTACATCTGAGCACGAATTGAACCTCAATCGAGAAAATACTAATTTTAAACCTTAAGACAAACCCCACCCCCAATTTCAGCAACCAAACACGAATTAAATCACAAAATAAGTTATTGAATAACTAAGAAGTATCAAAATTGAGGTTTGAATCTTACCCCTGCAAAGAAATCTCGAAGTCCCTTAAAAAATCTCCCAAAATAGAGGACAAAAACTCCCAAAATAAAAATAAAAAGTCCAAGTTTAAACTGTGAATTAAATCTATCTAGGTCTCATTTACCCTTTGCAAACACAAATCTCTACTTGCATATAAACCAATCCAATTGGAAAAAACTTTGTATGATGTTGAATGGGAGAATGATACTTCACTTTACTTCACTTTGGACTCTACCCAAGAGTGCACAATCAAGCATTTCTTAGTGGGGATTTTGAGACCCAATTGACTTGAAGGCGCAAATTATCTAGGACAGACGTACAAGGATGGATTCCTCTGTAATTAATATTTGGGAGAAGGTTCATTCCATATGGTACTATGAAAGAGGATATGTATAGAAGTGTAGTGAAGAAGAAGAAGAAGAAGAAGATGGTTGGGGTTTAGGGATTTGATGGTGGTTGATCGATTAGTAAGAGTGGGGGAGTGAGGGTGGGGTTTGTTTAGATAAGAATAGATCGGTAAAAAATCTGTCAGGAGGGAAGGCACGACTCATGGTATGACCCGTAGTGAGGAAACATGGATCATGGTAAGGACCCGTTGGTTGGGGTCTAGGGTGGCAGGGATGGATGGTACGAGTCAAGATACGACCTTTTGTAAGGAACAACGAGTTGTTACTTCCACCCGTAGGATGGAGCAGGGACTTTCTCTCAGTTGTGGCAACGGATGGATACCATGACTAGTTGGATAATGGTACGAGTCATGGTGTGACCCGTGGAAAACTTCATCGCTCAGGTTTAAGCAGAGGCTATGACAGGAGGAAACCACGACCCGTAGGATCGAGGTACGATCCGTAGGGCGAGTCGTGGCACCTGGCAGAATGTAATTTTCTTGCATTTTAATTAGCGTAATTTCATAATTTCTAAGCCCCTAAGCCCTAAACTACATCGTTTTAAGCTCAGTTATGAAGGTTTTTAAGAGGGTTTAATCTATTCTAACCTATTCCCTCCCCATGCATGCAAGACTAGAGAATTCCTAAGGAGATCAAGCCTAGAACTCTTATATTTATTCTCCAATTCCTTTGGGCTTTTAAGGAAGAGTGTAAAACCATATTACCAGGTATGTAGGGTTATGACTGAGAGTTCCTCTTCACTCTCATGCCCCAATTTCCCTCTATATTCATGAATTCAAGTATTGGAGTCAATTTATGATCTTATGTGGTTTTAATCCAATTTCATGAAATTCTCTTTGATTTGATTATGGGTCAATTCCCTTCATGTATTAAATGATATTTTCATATTGTGGGCAATTTTTAAAACTATTTTGATTAAAATTTATGATTTCAAGTTTAAAAAGTAAGATGTCCAATTATGCTAGTTTCATGAAAAGTTGAATTTATGAATTATGCTTCCAAATACGATGAGATTTCTAGTGTTTGAAAATGATTATGAATTAACCATGAATATGTCCATAATTTTGACTACCATGTCTATTTCAAGCATGATAAAGTTTGGGCTCTTATGATATTAGCTTATCGTATGATTTTTGGAGTCTAGACTCCCACTTTTCAGATTGTGGTATGTTTTGAGCCAAGGCTCCTCATGTTCAGTTTTCAGACTATGTATGAATTTTTATGATTGAGCTTCATCAGAACATGATGGTTCATCTTCATTAAAAAATGATGGAGAGCATATGCATGTTTTTGGGAGTAGTGTCTAGCACTGAGTAGGCTAAGAGTTCAGATAACCCTGTGCCTTAGAACAACATGCCAACGTAGGTATGTTCGATTCTTTGGGATCTTCCTTGTGAGCTCCCCTGCCCCCAAGGGGCCTTTAGCTTGATATCGATATCATGGTAGCGCCCTTAGCCCTGGCAAGGCTTTGGACAGCTCTGCTCACTTGAGTGTAATAGTCGGGACCACATAAGCTTTATCGTGGTAATGTCAGTTATATGACGAGTCTCCCATTGTTCCTCATGATTTCAGTTATTCATGTTCATTAGTTATGATATTATGTTTTCAGCAGGTTTGACCCAAATATTTAGTTTTTACTTATGATTATCAGTTTTCAGCTTTGGGTCATTCGATTCAATTATGTTTAATCATGTTTTCAGTTAATAGCATGCAAGCCTTACTATTAGAATCTTATGATGTGATGATTTATGATATACATGTTTTTAGTTTTACTTACTCAACTGTTTTAATTATCTTGCATTCTCGGTACATTTCAAGTACTGACTGCATACTCCATGCTGTATCATTTCATGATACAGGATCAGACGTTCTGGCTCAGTCCCGCCGCAAGCTAGTTCTCAGAGTTTAGCATATCCAGACTTGTTGGTGAATCCTCATCCTTTGAGGACCTTCAGTTATCTTGTTATCAACATCTTGAGTTTTAGTCTTTTAGTGAGCTAGTTGGGGTTTTGTCCCATCAGCTCGTCAGTATATAGAGGCTTATTAGACATAGTTATGTATTCAACTTCGAATTTAGAGTTTGATATTCCGTTGTTCAGATGTTTTAAATATTCAGACTTCCACTATTTTAGATGTTAGTTTTTTGCATTATTTATGTTGAGCTTTAGTTGTCATGCTCATGCCATAGGTCGACTTGGAGTCATATATGGTTCTAGGTTCCATGTATAGATCTGGTCCTATGTTCGGGTCGTGACAAACTTGGTATCAGAATAATAGGTTTTGAAGTGTCCTAGGGTGTTTGAAAGTCGTGTTAAGTAGAGTCTTTTTCACGAGTGTGAAGCGCGCCACACTTATGACGAAGAGGCTACGAAATGTTTTAGGAAATTTTTCATTTTTCATGATCTATGTCGTGCAATGAAATGTCTTTCTATACTTCTAACTCGTGCTATACGCATTTGCAAAATCATGTCTCATCGTCGAGTTAACGGAAGAAGGAACGGGAACAGAAATGGCCATGAGAATGGCGATGGAGATGGGCACCAGCAAGCCCCACCAGCCCTCGAGGATCATGTGCCGGAGCAGGTTGCCTACGCTGAGTTTAGGGAAGCCATCCAAATGTTGGCACAGACATTGACCGCGCAGGTCAACCAGCAGGCGGTGGCTTATGTTCCCCAAAATGGGAACGCGACATCGGAAAGAGTAGAGGACTTCCTCAAGATGAATCCCCCTGAGTTCCTTGGATCAAGAGTGGATGAGGATCCACATGAGTTTATTGATGACATATAGAAAATCACCCAGATTATAGGAGTAATAGGGGAGGAGTGTGCAGATCTAGCCTCTTATCAATTGAAAAGGGTTGCTCATATCTAGTTCAGACAGTGGAAGGATAGTAGAGGAGTCGGAGTGGGTCCCATTGGTTGGGATGAGTTTCTCACCACGTTCTTGGATCGATTATTTCCCCGAGAGATGAGGGAGATCAAGGTAGCAGAGTTTATGAATCTGAGATAGAAAAACATGACAGTTCAAGAGTATGCTTTAGAGTTCACCCGCTGGTCCAAATATGCACTGGAGATGGTGGTTGACCAGAGAGCTCGGGTGAGCGGGTTTGTGCATGGGATAGCGGATTACTTGTCCAAGGATTTTAGGACCATTATGCTTCATCGGGACATTGACTTCTCACAGTTGGTCCTGTACGCCTAGTATATAGAGGCGGTGCAGGTGAGTGAGAGAGAGAGGGAGGCCAAGAGGGCCAGGACCGATAATTTTGGATTCTCCCAGCAGAGGCCTGGTGGTGGGCATCGTCAGCAGTCACACCAAAGATCATTAGCCCCAGCACCATTAGAAGCAAGTGTGCTATTCAGATCTAGGCACAATTAAAGGGGATAAGCATCAGGCTCCCGAGGTCAGAGGAGCAGGCCGGTAGAGCCCAGCATTCCAAGTTGTGACAGGTATGGCAGGAGGCACACTAGTTAGTGCTTAGCAGGTACAGGTGCTTGTTTCGAGTGTGGAAATCTCTAACATATGCTCATCGATTGTCCAGCAGCTAGATAGGGCCATGGTAAAGGCCGAGACCCAGCCACTAGTTCAACAGCTCCACCAGCACGCTCAGCTCAGCAGAGTGCATCCACTAGTGCTGGTGGTGGTCAGCGTTAGATAGGTTTTATTCCCTCGCATCTCGTTAAGAGCAGGAGGTCTCTCCAGATGTAGTCACTGGTATGTTACGAGTATTTTACCTTGATGTATATGCATTGTTAGATCTAGGAGTTACTTTATCTTTTGTGACGCCCTATGTTTCTAGTAGGTTCAGAATCAGTCCTCAAATCCTATTAGAACCCTTCTTAGTCTCTACTCCAGTCAGTGACTCAGTCATAGCTTGACGAGTATACAAAAATTATCCTATCACAGTCCTTCAGAAAGTCACCTCAGCAGATTTAATATAGTTAGCCATGATAGATTTTGATGTTATCTTTGGTATGGATTGGTTACATACATGTTATGCCTCAGTAAATTGTAGAACTCGCGCGGTAGAGTTCTGATTTTTGGGTGAGCCAGCCCTAGAGTGGAAGGGTAGTTCAGCAGCCTGTAGGTCATTTTTCATTTCCTACCTTAAGGATAGAAAGATGATCTCTAAGGGTTGCATATACCATCTAGTTCGGGTAAAGTATACTACGTCCGAGACCCCGACTATCCAGCCAGTTCCTATAGTGTGTGAGTATCCGGAGGTGTTTCCAAAGGATCTACTGGGAGTCCCTCCCGAGTAGGAGACTGACTTTGATATTGACCTTCTTCCCGATACGCAGCCTACATTTATTCCTCCTTACAGAATGACTCGAACTGAGATAAAAGAGTTGAAGGAGCAATTGAAGGATCTATTAGACAAGGGTTTTATCAAACCTAGCAAACCCACGTGGGGTGCAACAGTTCTCTTTGTCCAAAAGAAGGATGGTTCCCTTTGAATGTGCATTAACTATCAATAGTTGAAAAAAGTCACAATCAAGAATAGGTATCCCCTCCCCAGAATTGATAACTTGTTTGACCAACTTTAGGGTGCCAAGTGTTTTTAAAAGATAGATCTCATATCCGAATATCATCAGCTCAGAGTTAAAGAGAGTGACATCCCAAGGACAGCTTTCAGGACTCGATATGGTCACTATGAGTTTGTAGTTATGTATTTTGGACTAATGAATGCTCCTGCAACTTTCATGGATCCGATGAACAGGGTGTTCAAGCCATATTTGGACATGTTCGTGATTGTGTTCATTGATGACATTCTCATATACTCTCGAAACGAGGAGGAGCATGCCGCTCATTTGAGGGAGGTGCTACAGACTCTCAAGGATCGCCAGTTGTTTGCTAAATTCAGCAAGTGTAAGTTTTGGCTGGACTCAGTAGCATTTTTGGGTCATTTGGTGTCAAGTGAGGGGGTACAATTGGACTCTCAAAAGATAGAAGCTATGAAGAATTGTCCTAGACCAGTTAGTCCTTCATATATTAGGAGTTTCTTAGGTTTAGCTGGCTACTAAAGGAGGCTTGTTGAAGGGTTTTCTTCCATTGCAACACCGTTGACTAAGTTGACCCAGAAGAAAGTGAAGTTTCAATGGTTGAAGGCCTGTGAAAAGAGCTTTCAAGAGTTGAAGATTCGACTCACCTCAGCACCAGTTTTGACTCTACCTAAGGGTACTGATGAATTTGTGGTATATTGTGACGCCTCAAGGATCGTCCTGGGTTGTGTATTAATGCAGCATGGTAAGGTTATAGCCTATGCTTCTAGGCAGCTTAAGGTCTATAAGAAGAACTATCTGAATCACGACCTCGAGTTGGCAGCGGTAGTATTTGCCTTGAAAATTTGGAGACACTATCTGTACGGGTCCATGTGGATGTGTTTACGGACCACAAGAGTCTACATTACGTGTTTACCCAGAAGGATCTAAATCTACGTCAAAGAAGGTGGTTGGAGCTTCTTAAAGATTATGATATGAGTGTCCTTTACCATCCGGGCAAGGCTAATGTGGTGGCAATCACTCTTAGCAGACTTTCTATGGAGAGTGTCTCATGTAGATGAGGGGAGGAAAGAGTTGGTGAAGGATGTGCATCGGCTTGCACGATTAGGAGTTCATCTTGTTAATTCGACAGATGGTGGTGTCATTATGCAGAATGGTTCAGAATCCTCTTTAATAACTGAGGTTAAGGCTAGACAAGACGAAGATCCTATTTTAGTAAAGTTGAAGGAAGCAGTTCTGAATCAAAAAGTTGAGGTTTTCTCCCAAGGGGGAGATGGTGTACTTCGATATCAGGGTCATTTGTGTGTTTCGGGTGATCATGATTTGAGAGATCAGATGTTGCATGAGGCTCATGGTTCCCAATATTCTATATATTCGGGTGCCACCAAGATGTACCATGACCTACGGAAAGTCTATTGGTGGAATGGCATGAAGAGGGACATAGCAGAGTTTCTGGCTAAGTGTCCAAATCGTCAATAAGTGAAAGTTGAGCATCAAAGACCCAGAGGTGTGCTACAAGACATTAGTATCCCTACTTGAAAGTGGGAGGAAATCAATATGGACTTCATTACAAGGTTGCCTCGTACTCATCGATAGTATGACTCCATTTGGGTGCTTGTAGATAGATTGACTAAAGTAACTCATTTTCTACCGGTCAAAACTACCGATTTAGCGGAGGATTCTGCCAAATTGTATATTCGAAAGTTAATTCGGTTGCATGAAGTGCCCTTGTCCATCATATCAGATAGAGGTACACACTTTACCTCCTAGTTTTGTAGGTCGTTTCAAAAGGGACTCGGTACTCAGGTCAAGCTTAACACAACTTTCCACCCGCAGACAGATGGTCAGGCGGAGCGGACCATTTAGAATCTTGAATATATGTTGAGAGCATGTGTAATTGACTTCAAAGGTAGTTGGGATTATCATTTACCTCTCAATTGAGTTTTCTTATAACAACAGCTATCATTCCAACATTCAGATGGCTCCGTTTGAGGCTCTTTACGGGCGAAGGTGTAGATCACCTATTGGTTGGTGTGAAGTCCGTGACGCTATGTTGATAGGGCCAAATTCAGTTCATGAGGCTATGAAGAAGGTCCAACTTATAAGGGAAAGGTTGAAAACATCTTAAAGTCATCAAAAGTCCTATGCGGATGTAAGGAGAAGAGAAGTTGAGTTTGAAGTTGATGATTGGGTGTTTCTGAAGGTGTCTCCTATGAAGGGAGTGATGAGATTCGGAAAGAAGGGGAAGCTTAGTCCCTGATATGTTGGCCCATATAGGATTTTGAGACGTGTTGGCAAGGTGGCCTATGAGTTGGAGTTGCCCTCAGATTGGCTTCAGTACATCTAGTTTTCCATGTATTGCTCTTGAAGAAGTACATGGGTGACCCGGCTTGGTTGTTCCGGTGGACAGCGCAAGTGTGAAAGATATTCTTAATTATGAGGAGATTCCGATTGAAATACTTGATCGTCAAGTTCGGAAGTTGAGGAACAAAGAGGTAGCTTCAGTAAAGGTTTTGTGGAGAAATCAACATGTTGAGGCAGCTATGTGAGAAGTCGCAGCAGATATGATGGCTAAATACCCGCATCTTTTCCCTTTTGGCCCAGTTTCAGCTTGAGGTATCAGTTTCCTCCTTAGTACTCTATTCAGTTTTGTGTTCGGTTCATGTATACTAGTTTCTTTCATGTCAGTGCCTGTATGTATGATTTATGAATTCATTTTAGTCATGTAATTCAGTTCGGATCAGTTACTCCGTTAGTTCTCAGCTTCAAATATTCAGTATTTGGGATGGCATATTTTTTTCCCAATTATGCAGTATGTTTACCCCACATTCGAGAACGAATATTCCCAAGGAAAAAATATTGTAAAGCCCCGGAAGTGCCTAAGGCTAGTTTCGAAATTTGAAATGTGATCAGCAGAAAAATCTAAAATTTTGACTTAGGAAGACTCATGGTATGGGTCATTGGAAGGACCAACATACCGTAGGATAGCTCATGGTCAGTAATTGCTGTTGAAAAGTTGGTAACAACGAGTCATAG
>JACEIK010000146.1:372800-385081 GCA_018107945.1 Datura stramonium | reverse complement strand
ATGTTCATGAATTCAAGTATTAGAGTTAATTTATGATCTTATGAGGTTTTAACCCTACTTCATGAAATTCTCTTTGATTTGATTATGGGTCAATTTTCTTCATGTACTAAATGATGTTTTGAGATTGTGGGCAAGTTTTAAACCTATTTTGATTAAAATTCATGATTTCAAGTTTAAAAAGTGTGATGCCCAATTATGCTAGTTTCATGAAAAGTTGAATTTATGAATTATGCTTCCAAATATGATGAGATTTCTAGTGTTTGAAAATGATTATGAATTAACCATGAATATGTCCATAATTTTGACTACTAAGTCTATTTCAAGCATGGAAAAGTTTGGGCAAGCCTATATGATTTAAGTATGACTTCATGATTTGGCCTAAATCTTATGATATTAGCTTACCACATGATTTTTGGAGTTTAAACTCCCACTTTCCAGCTTGTGGTATGTTTTGAGCCAAGGCTCCTCATGTTCAATTTTCAGACTATGTATGAAATGTTATGATTCAGCTTCGTCAAAAGACGATGGTTCAGCCTCGTTGAAAAACGATGGAGAGCATATGCATGTTTTTAGGAGTAGTGTCTAGCACCGAGTAGGCTAAGAGTTCAGATAACCCTGTGCCTTAGAACAACGTGTCAACGTAGGTATGTTCAGATTCTTGAGATCTCCCTTGTGAGCTCCCTTGTCCCCAAGGGGCCTTCAGCTTGATATCGATATCATGGTTGCGCCCTTATCCCTGGCAAGGTTTTGGACGACTGTGCCCACTTGAGTGTAATAGTTGGAATCACGTAAGCTTTATCGTGGTAATGTCGGTTATATGACGAGTCTCCCATTGTTCCTCATGATCTCAATTATGCATGTTCATCAGTTATGATATTATATTTTCAACAGGTTTGACCCAAATATTCAGTTTTTACTTATGATTATCAGTTTTCAGCTTTGGGTCATTCGATTTAGTTATGAGATTCAATTATGTTTAATCATGTTTTCAGTTAACAGCATGCAAGTCTTACTCTCAGAATCTTATGATGTGATGCTTTATGATATACATGTTTTCAGTTTTACTTAACTGTTTTGTTTACCTTGCATACTCAGTACATTTCAAGTATTGACCGCATACTCTATGTTGTATTGTTTCATGATACAGGCTTAGATGTTACGACTCAGTCCCACCGCTAGCCAGTTCTCAGAGTTTAGCATATCCAGACTTATTAGTGAGTCCTCATCCTTCGAGCACCTTCAGTTAGCTTGTTATCAGCATCTTTCAAGTTTCAATCTTTTAGTGAGCTAGTTGGGGTCTTGTCCCATCAGCTCGTCAGTATATAGAGGCTTATCAGACATAGTTATGTATTCATCTTTGGATTTAGAGTTTTATATTCCATTGTTCTGATGTTTTAAATATTCAGACTTTCATTATTTCAGATGTTAGTTTTCTGCATTATTTATGTTGAGCTTTAGTTTTCATGCTCATTCCATGGGACGACTTGGAGCCATTTATGATTCTAGGTTCCGAGTCTAGATTGGGGCTTATGTTCGGGCCGTGACAAAAGGTATGTTATCAAAGCATGCTGACTATACGTATTTTTCATACTCACTCTATATTTATTGCACTTTTTTTCTTGCAGGGACTGGACCAGGTACTAATGGTATTTGAGTTGCTATGCGGTTTGAGATTGTTACGGTTAGAGTTCAGGGTTTTGTTTTTTATTCGGCCGCACTGAATTCTAAAAACTCCTTATTTTATTTTCTATCTTCTTTCCTTTTAGACAGTCCTTTTAGTATTATTTTTTGACTTTTTTGGTACTCGTAGGTGCTCTTATATTATGTCACTAGGTCTTGGAGTTATTTTTGGTTTTGACTCATTTATTTTAATACCCCGAAATTTCTCTTAGATCAGATCCAATACTTGCAGCCAAAACCAGCACGGAAAATGGCACCAAGACATTCAATGGCCCTTAGAACGAGCCATACAAAGAACCAATGAGTAATTGGTCTATCCGTGATAACGAACTTCTAAAAAATGTCAAAAACTACACAGAACTGACAAGTGGATTGTATGACACGTTGTTTTATTGTACCGATCGTTTTTTATAGTGGTTGGAGTAGGTTTAGAGGAGGATTCAGAGCAGAGTGAGAACCCAGGAAGGGATATAATGGACCATTGTATGGACTAATGACCCGTCTGTTTGGTCGTTGGTTATTTGGCAGTTCAGGGGTATTTTGGTAAAATTGTATGCTTTAAGATCCTAAGTTACGTCATTTTAGGATTTATTAAGATCATATTAAAGTGTTTAACTTAGCCTAAATCCTCATTACCTTCAAACATCCGTAAGTTGAAGATTCTCTCTTAAGACAAGCTAGGGTTCCTCATCTTCTTCACTTCAATTTCTCTTGGATCTTCAAGACAAGTTGAGGAATCATCTAACCCAGGCACGTAGGTACATGAATGGGGAAAACCTTCCACCCTCATGCCCAATTTTATCTCTATCTTATGATTTCAAGTCTCCAAGCATGATTGATTGAAACCAAATTCTCATGAAATCTCTTATGATCTCTTATGAATTCAATCCTCTTAGGATTCAATTCATGATTTATGATTATGATTACTGTTTACTACTAAGATTCTCATGAATCTGTGTTTTCAAGTTTATGATGATTTTACTCTACTGATCTTATGAATTTCAAGCTTATGAACCCATGATTTCAAGTTATGACAATTTATTCAAGTGTGCATGAATTTCATAAATCCTAAGCTTATGAATCTATGATTTTAAGTTATGATGATTTACTTATGTATGTATGAATGTCATAAATCTCAAATTTATGTATCATGGCTTACTCCGCGATATTATTTTCATGACTAGTTCACGTATGACAGGTATGATTATGATTATTCTCATGTTTTCTAACTAGTCCATGTAAAACCAAGTATATTTCATGATTATGTCTATAAGAAATAAGTATATTTCGGGAGTAGTATCTAGCATAGAATAGAATGGGGTTCAGCGCACTCAGGTCACAGAATTACGTGCCATCATAGGATAAAGGGTCCCTACCAATAGAGAGTGTCTCCCTTACCACTAGCCTAAGTGGTTCTCGCCAATTGAGAGTGTCTCTCTCACGCTATTAGGCTCATGGTTACGAGTGATATCATGTCTTATCGTCCTTTGCCCCGGCAAGGCTTAGGATGGCTCTGCCCACTTGAGCGATATAGTTGGGGAATCATATGCTCATTCATGATGGTGTCGGTTATAATAAAGCCTCCCACTGTTCCTCATGTTTTAAGTTACTCATGTACATAATTAATGATATCATGTTTTATAGTGTGATTAACCCATTGATTAGATTATGAGCTTTCACTTATGTTTTCAAACATGATAAATCATATGATTTTACTTTTAAAATCTTGGGTCATTGTGCTTCAGCTTATGATAAATAGCTCATGTTTATGACTATCTCATGATCATAGTTTTTGCATGTTTCCTTACTCTCATGTTGAAGCTTACTTTATATTCATGATTTTAGACTATTATTTTACTAGTATGTTTTACTTATCTTACATACTCGGTACATTTAAAGTACTAACCGCATACTTCTATGTTATATCGTCTCATGATATAGGTTCAGGTGACCAGTCTCAGCCCCGATGTTAGCTTCTCTCCCGCATTGGATCAGTCCCGTTCCAGTTTTTGTGAGTCCTCATGATTCGAGGACATCAGTTTTGTCATATGTTTCTTCATTTATGTCTTTTAGTTTTTAGATTTTCGGTAGAGCTAGTTGGGAGTGTTGTCCATCAACTCATCGTATGATTAGAGGCTTTTCAGACAGCTATGTATAGATAGTTTAGTGTTGTAGGATTATTGTCTACGCTTATACTTTATAATATCCAGTCTTCTGCTTATGTTTCTTGCCGCTTAGTTTATGCTCACGAATATGATATGCATATGTCAAAGGTTAACTTGGAGTCATTCATGGTTTTAGGTCCCGTGTCGCAGTCTGGGGTCCATGCTTGGGGTATGACAAACGTAATATCAGAGCAACAAGTTTAGGTGTGTCCTATGGTGTCTGCAAGACGCGTAAAGTAGAGGTTTTTTCATAGGTGTGAAGCGTGCCACCCTTATGAAAAAGAGGCAACTAGACGTTTTAGGAAACTTTCCTTTTTTCATGATCTATGTCGTGCGATAAATTTCAACTCTCACTTTTCCGCTAACTCATGCTATACGTTTTTGCAAAAATATGCCGCCTCATCAAGTCAACATAAGAAGAAATGGCAACGGCAATGACTATGGGAATTGCAACGGAGATAGGCATTAGCCAGCCCCATCGGTCTATCGGATCCTTTGCATGAGCAGGTTTCTCATGCTGAGTTCAGGGCTGCTTTTCAGATGTTGGAACAGGCTATGAAACCCCAGGTCAACTAGCAGGCAGTGGCTCATGTGCACATGAATGGGAATGTGGCGGCGGCTAGGGTGGAAAACTTCACTAGGATGAACCCTCCAGAGTTTCATGGTTCTATGATGGACGAGGATCCACCGGAGTTTGTTGAGAAGATCTATAAGATTACCCAGATTATGGGGGTTTTGGGAGAGGAGAGTGCAGACTTGGCCTCCTATCAGCTGAAAGGGGTAGCTCATATTTTGTTTCGACGGTGGAAGGAGAGCCGTGGAGTAGGTGTAGCTCCTATTGGTTGGGATAGTTCATCACGACGTTCTTGGATAGGTTCTTTCCTTGAGAGTTGAGGAAAGCAAAAGCAACAGAGTTCATCAATTTGAAGCAGAATAACATGATTGTTCAGGAGTATGCCTTAAAGTTCACCCAGCTGTCCAAGTATGCTCCGGAGATGGTTGCAGAGCCAAGGGTTCGTATGAGCATGTTTGTATTAGGGGTTGCAGATTCGCTGGTCAATAAGTGTAGGACCACCATGCTTATCAGTGGCATGGACATCTCTCAATTGATAATATATGCTCAGCAGATAGAGGAGGAGAAGATGAAAGAGAAGGAGAGAGAGGCAAAGAGGGCTAGGACAGGGAGCTTTGGATATTCTCAGCAGAAGTCCGATGGTGAACATCGTCCTTAGTCCTGTCAGAGGTCATCAGTCCAGCTCCATCATCCGCCAGTGTTCCATCCAGGCCCAAGGGTGATCAGAGAGGTAGAGCATCAGGCTCTAAGGGTCAGAGGAGAATGAAAAGGGAGCGCACTTTCCCAACATGCAGGAGGTGTGGTAAAAAGCAATCAGGAGAGTGCTTGATTGGCTCTGATTCTTGCTATGGGTGTGGGAAACCCAAACACATACTTAGGGATTTGCCTTAATCCAAAACAAGGTGACGGTGGAGGTTGTGCCCTAGCCACTGTTTTAGCAGCTCCAACTGCTCGCCCATCTCAACAGGGTGCATCTTCTAGTGCAGGTGGCAGCAGCGCCAGAATAGGTTTTATGCAGTATCATCTCTCCTGGATCAAAAAAGCTTACTAGATATGGTCATTGGTATGTTATAAGTCTTCCAACTTGATGTTTATGCATTTCTAGATCCAGGAGCCACAATATCCTTCGTGACTCCCTATATTTCTATCAGTTTTGGTGTTAGTCCTGAAGTTCTTTCAGAATCCTTCTCAGTCTCTACTCCTATCAGTGAGTGAATTATAGCCCTGTCATAGTTCTTCAGAAGATCACCTCAATTGACCTAGTGGAGTTAGATATGACAGATTTCGCTTTGGTATGAATTAGTTGTATTCTTGTTATGCTTTAGTTAATTGTAGAACCCGATCAGTAGAGTTTCGATTCCCGGGTGAGTCAGTCCTAGAATAAAAGGGCAGTTCAGTAGTGCCTGTAGGTTGCTTCCTCTCCTACCTTAAGGCTAGAAAGATGATCTCCAAGCATTGAGTATACCATCTAGTTCGGGTCAAGGATAAGTCTGAGACCCCAACTCTCCAGCCAGTTCCTATAGTGTGTGAGTATCCAGAAGTGTTTTCAGATGATCTACCAGGATTTCCTCCCAAGTGGGAGATTGACTTTGGTATTGATCTTCTTCCTAATACACAACCTATATCCATTCCTCCTTATAGAATGGCTTCTTTCGAACTAAAGGAGTTAAAGGAAAAGTTGAAAAAACTCCTAGATAAGGGTTTCATTAGGTTTAGTAAGTCCCTGTGGGGGTGCTCTAGTCCTATTTGTTCAAAAGAAAGATAGTTCTCTCAGGATGTACATCGATTATCGTTAGTTGAATAAGATCACAATCAAGAATAAGTATTCCCTCTCTAGGATTGATGACTTGTTTGACCAGCTTCAGGATACTAAGTTCTTTTCAAATATAGACCTCAAATCTAGCTATCACCAGCTTAGGGATAGGGAGAGTGACATTTTGAAGACAACCTTCAGGACTCGATATGGTCACTATGAGTTTTTAGTTATGTCTTTTGGACTAACGAATGCTCCTACAACTTTTATGAATTTGATGAATAGGGTGTTCAAGCAGTATTTAGATATGTTCGTCATTGTATTCATAGATGACATCCTCATATACTCTTGGAGTGAGGAGGAGCATGCCGCTCATTTGAGAATTGTGTTGAAAACTCTTAAGGATCATCAGTTGTTAGCTAAATTCAGCAAGTGTTAGTTTTGATTGAACTCAGTGGCATTTTTGGGTTATGTGGTGTCTAGTGAAGGTGTGCAGGTAGAATCTCAGACGATTGAAGCGGTAAAGAAGGCCACCTGTTAGCCCTATTGATATTAGAAGCTTATTGGGTCTAGCTAGCTACTACAAGAGATTTGTAGAGGGTTTTTCATCCATTGCAGCACCTTTGACTAAGTTGACCCAGAAGAAGGTAAAATTTTAATGGTTCGATGCTTGTAAGAAGAGTTTTCATGGGTTAAAGACTCGACTCACCTTAGCTCCAATTTTAACACTATCGGAGGGCACAGACAGTTTTGTTGTGTATTTTGATGCTTCTCGGATTGGCCTTAGATGTGTGTTGATGCAGCATAGGAAGGTTATTGCTTATACTTCTAGGCAGCTTAAGACTCATAAGAAGAATTACCTGATGCATGACCTAGAATTAGTAGTGGTGGTGCTTGCCTTGAAGGTTTGGAGGTACTATTTGTATTGGGTGCATATGGATGTGTTCATGGATCCCAAGAGCCTTCAGTATGTGTTTACTCGAAAAGATCTGAATTTGTGGCAAAGAAGATGACTTGAGCTTCTCAATGACTATGACATGAGTGTCCTTTATGATCCGGATAAGGCCAATGGGGTGGTGGATGCTCTTAGTAGCTTGTCCATGAAGAGTGTGTCCCATGTTGAGGATGGGAGGAAGGAATTGGTGAAGTATGTTCATAGGCTTGCTTGCTTGGGGGTTCGACCTTACAAATTTGACAGATGGTGTTGTTATTGTTCAAAATGGATCAAAATCTTCATTGGTGATGGAAGTTAAAGCAAGGCAAAATGAGGATCCTATTTTGGTGAAGTTGAAGGAAGTAGTTCAGAATCAGAAAGTAGAGGTTTTCTCCCAAGGGGGAGATAGTGTAATTCGATATCAGGGCTAATTATATGTTTCGGATGTGGATGACTTGAGAGAATGGATGTTGAGAGAGGCTCATGGATCTCGGTACTCTATCCATCCAGGTGCCACCAAGATGTACCGTGATCTACAGAAAGTCTATTGGTGCAACGGCATAAAGAAGGACATAGCAGAATTTGTGGCTTAAGTGTCCGAATTACCAATAGGTGAAGGTTGAGCATCAGAGACCTGGAAGTATGCTTTAGGATATCAGTATTCCTAATTGGAAGAGGAAAAAGGTCAACATGAGCTTCATTACAGGGTTGCCTCGCATGTGCAGACAGTATGACTCTATATGGGTGATTGTAGACAAGTTGACCAAATCAGCACATTTCTTATCGGTCAAAATCACATATTCAACCGAGAATTATGTTAGAATTTACATTTGGGAATTAGTTCGGTTGCATGGATTTTCAATGTCTATCATCTCAGATAGGAGTACTTAGTTTACCTCTCAATTTTGGAGATCGTTTCAAAAGGGCCTTGGTACTCAGGTGAAACTTAGCACAACTTTCTACCCGTAAATAGATGGTCAGGCCGAGTGGACCATTCAAACTCTTGGGGACATGTTGAGAGCGTGTGTGATTGATTTCAAGGGTAGTTGGTATGTTCACTTGCCTCTCATCGAGTTTGCCTACCATAACAGTTACCACTCTAGCATTCAGATGGCTCTATTTGAGGCTCTTTATGGGTGGAGATGTAGATCACCTATTAGATGATCCAAAGTAGGTGAGTCTACGTTGATAGGACCAAATTCAGTTCATGAGACCATGAAGAAAGTTCAGCTTATTAGAGAAAGATTGAAAACAACTCAGAGTCGTCAAAAATCATATGTGTATATTCGGAGAAGAGTGCTTGAGTTTGAGGTCGATGATTGGGTGTTTCTAAAGGTTTATCCTATGAAAGGAGTTATGAGGTTCGGTAAGAAAGGGAAGCTTACTCCCTGATATGTTGGTCCTTATAGGATTCTGAGGCGAATTGGCAAGGTGACTTATGAGTTGGAGTTGCTAGTAGAGTTAGCTTCGGTACATCTAGTTTTCCATGTGTCTTAGCTGAAGAAGTACATTAAGGATCCAACTCTAGTTGTTCCGGTAGATAGAATCAGTGTGAGAGATAGCCTTACCTATGAGGATGTTCTGGTTGAGATCCTCGATCATTAGGTTTGGAGGTTAAGGAACAAAAAAGTAGCTTCAATGAAGGTTTTGTGGAGAAATCAGCTAGTTGAGGGGGCTATTGGGAAGCTGAAGCATATATGATGGCTAGATACCCGCATATTTTGCCTTTCGGCTTAGTTCCAGCATGAGGTACATGTTTCCTCTCTAGTACACTATTTAGTTTCATGTCGAGTTCATGTCTCTCGGTTCCTTTCATGTCTTAGTGTGCATGTATATTTCATGAATTCAGTTCAGTCATGTATCTCAGTCTGGGGTTAGTCACTCTGTCAGTTTTTAGTCTATAGCTTTCAGTTTGGGATTGCAGTTCCTTCCCTATTCTTTCAGCTTAGTTAATCTATGTTCGAGGATAGATGTTCTCATGGGAGAGATAATGTAATACCACAAAAAATTCCTTAGATCAAATCCGAGACTTGCAGTCGAAACCAGCAGGGAAAATGGCACCAGGCTATTCAATGGCCCTTAGAACAAGCCGTACAAAGAACCAGCGAGTCGTTGGTTTGTCTGTGGTAACAAACTTCTGAAAAATGTCGAAAACTACCCAGAATTAACTAGTCGATTGTATGACCTATTGTTTCATTGTACCGATCATTATTTCTAGTCATTGGAGCAGGTTCATAAGAGGATTCAAAGCAGAGTGAGAACCCACAAAGGGATACAATGAACCATTATATGGACCAATGACCCATCTGTTTGGTCATTGGTTTCACCAGATTCTAATTTAATTTCGGCAATTCACAGGTATTTTGATAAAATTCTATGCTTTTAAATCCTAAATGACGTCATTTTAGTCTTTCTTAAGGTCAGAATAAAGGGTTTAACTTAGCTTAAATCCTCATTCCCTTCAAACATCCATAAGTTGAAGATTCTCTCTCAAGGCAAGCTAGGGTTTCTCATCTTCTTCATCTCAATTTTTCTTGGGTCTTCAAGAAAAGTTAAGGAATCATCTAACCCAGGTATGTAGGGTCATGAAAAGAGGAAATCTTCCACCTTCATTCCTAATTTTATCTCCATCTCATGATTTCAAGTCTCCAAGCATGATTGATGGAAATTCTAGAGTTATGCCTAATTCTCATGAAATCTCTTATGATCTCTTACGAATTCAAGCCTCTTATGATCCAATTCATGATTTATGATTATTATTACATATTTCCTACTAAGATCTCTCATGAATCTATATTTTCAAGTTTACGATGATTTTACTCTACTATGTATGATCTTATGAATCTCAAGCTTATGAACCCATGATTTCAAGTTATGACACTTTATTCAAGTATGCATGAATTTTATGAACCTTAAGCTTATGAATCTATGATTTCAAGTTATGAAAATTTACTTATGTATGTATGAATGTCATGAATCTCAAGCTTATATATCATGACCGACTCAGTGATATTATTTTCATGGCTAGTTCACGTATGACAAATATGATTATGATTCTCATATTTTCTAACTAGTCCATGTAAAATCAAGTATGTTTCATGATTATGTCTATGAGAAATAAGCATATTTTGGGGAGTAGTATCTAGCACCAAGTAGACCGGAGTTCAGCGCACCTAGGTCTCAGAACTACATGCCACTGTAGGATAAGGGGTCCTCGCCAGTCGAGAGTGTCTCCCTTACCACTAGTCTAAGGGTTTTCACCAGTTGATAGTGTCTCCCTTACACTATTGGGCTCATGGTTACAAGTGATATCATGCCTTTATCATCCTTTGTCCTGGTAACACTTAGGACGACTCTGCCCACTTAAGCGAGATAGTTGGGGCATCATGTGCTCATTCATGATAATGTCGGTTATGTTGAAGCCTCCCACTGTTCCTGGTGTTATAAGTTATTCATGTACAAATTTATGATATCATGTTTTATGGTGTAATTGACCCATTGATCAGATTATGTGCTTTCACTTATGTTTTCAAACACGATAAATCATATGATTTTACTTTCAAAACTTTGGGTCATTATGCTTCAACTTATGATGAATAACTTATGTTTATGACTATCTCAGGATCATGATTTTTGCATGTTGTGCTTACTATCATGTCGAAGCACACTTTA
This sequence comes from Datura stramonium, assembly GCA_018107945.1. Classification (NCBI taxonomy): domain Eukaryota; kingdom Viridiplantae; phylum Streptophyta; class Magnoliopsida; order Solanales; family Solanaceae; genus Datura; species Datura stramonium. The sequence continues at coordinate 374,303 of JACEIK010000146.1, read as the reverse complement.
TATTCATGATTTCAGACTATCATTTTACTAGTATGGTTTACTTACCTTACATGTTTAGTATATTCATGATTTCAGACTATCGTTTTACTAGTATGTTTTACTTACCTTACATACTCAGTACATTCAAAGTACTGACTACATACTTTTATGCTATATCGTCTCATGATATACGTTCGGTTGACCATTCTCAGCCTCGACGTTAGCTTCGCTCTCGCTTCGGATTAGTCCAGATCTAGTTTTGGTGAGTCCTCATGATCCGAGGACATCAGTTTTGTCATATGTTTTTTCGTTTATGTCTTTCAATTTTCACATTTTTTGAAGAGCTAGTTGGGGGTTGTCCCATCAGTTCATCGTATGATTAAAGGCTTTCCAGACAACTATATATAGATAGTTCAGCGTTGTTGACTTGTTGTCTACACTTATGCTTTATGATATCCAGTCTTCCACTTATGTTATGTTCATGATTATTTGCCGCTTATGCATGTGTCATGGGTTAGCTTGGGGCCATTCATGGTTCTAAGTCCCGTGTCGTGGTTTGGGGTCCATACTCGAGCGTGACATTATTCACACTTATAAGAGTTAGTTGCTTATTTTATATTATTTTTATATTATTTAAACTTTTAATTGGTCAACAAAGGAACGGGGTTCACGTACGGAGATGGTGGGTGCCTTCAAAGCTCAATGGAATTTTGGATCATGACAACGGACATACATTAGTATAGGACAACTTGGAGATTTTCGTCTCATTTAGAGTATCGATCAACACAGAAAAAAGAAATTTTGGTTGGAGATTGGATCAACACAGAAAAAAGAAATTTTGATCAAACAATATTAACCACTTGAGAACAAGAAGAATTCAATTAGATATTCAACACTAATAGCGATGACAACATGAAAATTATGGATCGTCAAGCATCATTGCCAATTTCAGAGAGATTTCGCGATCAAATTATACGAGACTTACTAAATTAATAATCCCTCTGTTTCAATTTGATTATATGATTTTGACTTGGGATAACATTTAATGAACAAATTTTTTTTTTTAATTTTGTGATTTTAAACTAAAGATATGTAGAATGTACCAAAATGTTATTTAATCTTGTGATCTTAAATATGGCATGTGAAAATCATAATTAAAGAGTTGTTAAAATGGAAAGAAACATACTTCTTAAAATAGATTAAAAATGAGAGTAAGACAAATAAATTGAAATAAAATGAGTATTAAGTTATAATTTCTTACTATGTTTTTATATTTGTTAAGACTTACATATTTAAATGAATTTTTAAAATTAAAAAAAAACCCTTCAAACGTAGCCAGACCCATTTCATTAACTAGTTGGAGGGGACAGGTCTCCTGGTGCATTCCCCTAGACCAGGCCTGTGGTAAACCGTTAGTATTATGACTAATGAGAATAACTAAGTTAATTTAGGAGTAGTTTAGTTGCGGGTTAGAAATAAAGTTATTCATGTATTAATTTGATTATTTATGTATTAATTTTATAT
>JACEIK010000146.1:305746-349003 GCA_018107945.1 Datura stramonium | reverse complement strand
ATATTTATAATTACACTATAACTATGTCATGAGGAACAAACAAGTTATCATAACTACTGCAGTGTAATTACTACATACCCTAATAATTACACTAAATCCATTTACATAATGACTCATACATAAGCTCGTACACCAAACATTTAACAATTTGAATCAGTAAGGTGTGCCATGAGTAATTTTAACAATGATATAAGTGCTGAATTTTATTTCTGAAAACACAGTTGAGAAGCCAGCATGTTAAGTGGGGGAGTTTGAAAAAATTTAACTTAACTGGCTCTCGATCCAAAGAAAAGGCTGAACAGGGAAAGATTTGGTAATGTACATAAAATTCTTCATGGTGAGATTTAAAACACATGGAATTCCCTGTTTAAAAATCAACTATGAGACCAGATCCATAGAGGCCTCTTATAAATAGACAGGTCTAACCACATCAGGCAATCCTGCCACTAAGTATGAAAAACTTTACCAAAAAAACCACACTGACAGAATTTACAAAGTCGATTAAGAAACAAGAAAAGTAACTGAACTAGGATTAACTTCAAAAATTTTATAAAAAAAAAAAAACTTAAGAATGAAAATGCAGCTTCTCATATTTAAATGGAAACCTAACTGGAGAAAGAAGAGGGTGAAGGGTAAAATATTACTGCCTTGAAAGAATCCAGCAGCCCCCCAGATCAAAGACCGTCAGCTGTTTGTGAAACCATCTCATCCACTGAGATCAACCACTTCAAGTGTCTCCCCATCGGAACGATGACAAGATGCAGAAAAATTTAGGAGTGGAGCCATCGTGCTAGATTGAAAATCACATACTACCTTCTGTCCTAAGCCTTTTAGGAGCATGATCGTAGTTCTCACTTCTACTTAAAGTTGTACCTGTGGCTCCACCACTTGTGCTTTTGCCAATATCAAGTTGTACTCTAACATTGGCCTGTGACATATCAACCCCCATAGATGCTAGTGTCCGGTTTAGGGTAGTAAGCAACCTGTTCAAAATACCAAGACCCATTATTATGTCACTTAAATAGAATCCAAAATCAGTAATGTACTAGCATCACAACATAATTTCAAATCAAGTGAGTTCAGTACAGAATGTGCCCGAAAGCCCAAACGTCCAGAGGACAACTACTCATGTCAGAATGATATGTACATGTTTTCATTTCTTCGTTTTCATGGGGAATCTGAAAGATCCTAAAATGCAGCTCAAACCTCAAAATCCAGAGATCTGTTGTTATTAACCTTAATATGAATATATAAACTTAGGTTTTCTATTTGATGGCTCGGGAAGAAAAGTTGGGCGAAGCCATGTAGGGTAATAACCTGATTAATATTTTATTGCTCAGGTAAACAATGCTGAGCACAGAAGATTACTTCCTTCAAGCCACTGAAATCTTTTTTGATTTGGTAATTTTATTCAAAAAAAAAAATTGCAGACCACGAGGTGCAGCAGGCTTTACAAAAAGTCATACTGGAAGGAGCTCAAAAAGACTACAATTTGCATTTGAATCTACAGCTAATAACCACGAGAATATTAAACAAATCTGAATCTATTTCATGCACTTGGCAAGCACAGGAATATTCTAATGGGTCCAATGGGTAAGAAATTGGAACATAACCTTGATCCTCGAGGTAATTCTTCTAAGAACTTGTCTGACGCTAGGCCCACTGGTCCAAGGGACATAAAGTGATACTATATCACATGCCTACTTCATGGGTGTAATACAGTCAAACCTCGCTATAGAGGTAGCGTTTGTTTGAAAATTTTATGACCGCTATAGTGAAATGTTGCTATATTCATATATCGGCAGTTGATGTTTAGATCTCAATTAACTGTTATAAACAAAAGTATGCAAAAAATTCGTTTAATAATTTGGTGTACCAAGAAAAAGAAATGTATTTGTTGACCAATTTAACCAAAAAAAAAATTAGGAGTATGAATGTAAAAAAGGCAAACGCCGGTAGTCTTTTCTCGTGAAGTTATGATCATAATTGGTGGGCACTATTTAATATAATTTACCTTTTAGATATTCGTACTTGAAAATTACTATGTGCATGAAATTAATAATGATTACCAATTTACCATAAATATTTTAAACTTTTATTTTTATACAAAATATTATTACACAAAATTTGAGTATGGTTGTTATAGAGGGGTAATTTTACAAAGAATGTACTGTTATACTGAATGTCACTGATGTTATAGGTAGAATCTTCTTATAAAAACGTAAAATATAACATGAAAAATCGGGTCTGGAGAAAATCAGCCCGACATAGTGAAATGTTGTTATAACGAGGTTTGACTATGCAACTTATAAGTTTGGCGCCATATCTAAAATTAGCAACTCATGGGCATAAAAGAAATAAATTTGAATTTCCACCTTACCAGACATTAGTTCAAAGATACTGAAGTCCTGAACAATAATCTTACCTTTGAGAATACGCATTTGAAATGCCAGCTTCTTCACCATCGACTTTCACTTCTTCCTGATCATTTCTACCAGAGCTCAGATCATTAGACTCAATTGTATCTTGTTTACCTGGCCAATACAATGATTGCGGCTGGGAAGCGCAATGATTAGCATCAGGAGATGATTGAGAAGGTTGAACAGACACATTTTCAAATAGATTAGATTGCAGTGGCATGTTAAAGGCCATTGCTTCATCCGCTGCCATATGGGGATCATCTGTTGCTCTATATAAAGCAGCAGCAGTCAAGTTCGGTTCTATAGAGCTCTGCGCACTTGCAAGCAATGTTGGGTTCATGACAATATTATCTTCATGAGTAGAGCCATTTCTCATTATTTGAGAATGTTCAACAAAGCCTTCCACAGGCCCAGAAGTGCTTCTCTGTCAACAATAAAGAAAAACATTAGTTTTACGTACAGAAAAAGCACTACTGCTTTCATGCTAAAGCTGTGCCTCACTCTCCTCCTAAAACAGCCTAAAATCCGGTAATTATGCACTACTGCTTCCATCCTAAAGTCGTGCCTCACTCTCCTCCTAAAACAGCCTGAAATCCAGTAATTATGCTTAGGAGGGAGGAACATTTAAAAACAAATGTTAAGCCTCTGTTTGAACTGTAGACGAGGAATTTCCCCTAGGAATACAGCTAACCTCTGGATGCTTCTGTATTTGGCAAGCATCTGGTATAACTAGCACATTATGACATACTGTACAGCAATTGGGGCATACAGGTAACATCATAGAACATTTTTTTCTTTAATTAAGTACTTTTTAGAGAGTAATATCTGCAGAAAATTAAAGCACTCAATCCGATTTTATATAGCTCAGCTTACTTCTCTTGGGTCAAACAATTTCTTCTTTCCAATGGTGCACTGATTTCATTATTTTCTAAAATTATCAAAGGTTTAAAGATCCCTGCACTAAGCCATGTGGTAATAATGAATCTACTTTAAGGGATCGTTTGGTAGGATGTATTAGAGAAAATAATGCATGTATTAGTTTTGGTATTACTAATCCCGAGTTTGTTTTTCAACCTACATATAACTAATACAAGTATTAGTTATACACCATATTTGATATTGTCCTATGTATAACTAATACATAGCAAACTATGGTATTAGCAATACAAGGATTTCTAATACATGCATAAGCATGGTTAAAGACACAATTGCAATGAAGTCCCTCAAAACCTTTCCCAAATCGTTTAATTTCGAGATACTACAATGTAATTATATAGCTGCTATGACAGTTCTTTAATTTCTCTTGTATTTCTCTCTGATCTTTATTTTTCATTGGTAATGTTTCCATAATCTGATAAGTTGTTTGTGACGGAAGAAGTGATGAATTTCTCTTCTATTTGTCCGCAATTTTGCTTCCCTGGGACCACTATTCACTCCCCTGTAAAGATATACAAATAGCTTAATGGCACCATCGAGTTCTCAGTTCAGCACAATACAGAAATCAACTGCTCATGTTGTAGCCATTGCAAAGTAAGTGTTCAAAGCTAAAGAATGAGGATGGTATTTTTGTAAACAAAATATGTTTTTAGCAATTGTGCAATGGATGTTATTTTTAATACACAAAACCGAACAATGGATAAGAAATAATCCCAACATAACTAATCTCAACATTATTAATCCTAACATTACTAATACCCCTATTCAGCACTATTTTTTTATAACCCTATTCAGCACTATTCTTATACACACTACTAAACGACCCCTAAATATTACAATAAAACTGCCAAATCTAAATCTATTTGACTCTAGCGAAGTGAAAGAGGGAATAACAATCGAAGTATAAAAATCCCATATTTAGAGAACAAGAAGCCAACCACTTGTTTCCAGAGAAGGAAGTTCTTCACTATTATCTTGAACATTATCCATTCCTTAAGAGATGGGCTGAAATTTCTATTGCCCCTTTTTTCCTTTTTTCGGGGAGGTAGAAAGAGGTTCAACAATCCGGAGTAAAGATAAAAGTTTATTATCCAAGCAAACAAGTCCAACAACACTTGAAAAAAACGAATCCGAAGTACAACATCAAACAGATGGGAAGTGCAAATTATGCAAGGAACTATTATGATTTCTACTGACATAGCAGAAACGCCGATAAAAGAGAATTTTTTTTTATAAGGGTAACATTTGTATTAAGAGCAGTACTTAGGTAGTACTGAAAACAATATATGCAGAAAGGAAGATAAGGAAAATCTTCCAAAGCAGAAGGCAAAAGAATAAACAAAGACTATGCCCTGTCCTCTAGATAAAAGAGAACTTAAATTAACAACAAATATAGAATGGAATAGGGAGACCATCCATAATGGGTTTGCATTCCAATAATGTGACATTTCCTTTTTTAGAATATTCCAAAATGTTTGACATCATTCTACTCAGGGAGAAGGTCTAAAAATCATCTGTAATTTGTCTTATGTTTACCTATCAGTCCATAAAAGTTTTGCCGTTATATTGTCTCAACTATGTCCCTCCAACTAATATTTTTTACACCGTGGAAAAATGGGTCTGATTTGGTTGATATGGTGAAGCCACATAGGAGTATACTTGAACATTGTTCAATTATGCAAAAGTATTTTTGAACTTTTTCAATTGTTTTATGGGCATGCTTCAAATTATTGCAGAGGGTATATATAAACCAAGTCGATAGTTAAGGGGTAATTTTGGATCTTCTATTTGTCTGTGTGGCTCCACCATGGCAAATGTCAAAGCCAAGCTGGACAACCATTAAAGATAGGGGCACATTTGAAATGAAAGATAATGGTAGGGGCTCTCATGGAGGACAAGTAAATGAATGGAAAATATGAGACAAATTGAATACTTTAGGGTACATTTGAACATTTTCTCCTTTTCACTAATAATATGATTTATACAATTCGCACAATCTTCAAAAATCGAATTATTTATTATTCAAATTTTAAACTTTAATGTAATGTTTTAAATATTAAACGAACTCTTCAACCGTTACTTAAATATTTTCTCCTACTGGCTACTACTACTTCTATATATACTAGATAAATTTACACCTTAAACTCTATGCCCAGTCAACTACTATCAATTTAGATGGAATGGAGAGCAGTGTTGTGAAAAGAGAGCACTTTGTCTCTTAAAGCGGCTGAGCAAGGTGCAGTATAGGAAAGTCGCTTTCCGAGTGCGAGGCGACATTGAAGAAGTGAGTGCTTCAGTTGAAGAGGTAGGAAGTGGTGGTAGCGAGAAGCGATCTCTTCGTAATATTTTTAAGGGAGCGGCGACCTTTTTTAAAGAAAAAGAAAAGGAGGCCTTTTAGAAAAAAATAAAAAACGAGAAGTTTAGACTCACCAGTGTTGCTGCTTTCACTGGTTTCGTTGTTCTCTGCTTCTTCCTTGCCATCTCTTGTTGCGGCTTCTTTTCTTTCTTGTTTTTCTCTTTCTCGCTGCTTCTCAGGTTTCATTTACTCATTTTCTCTGTTTGTGTAGATCAATACACAAGTTATACCCAAATGAGAAAATTTCAAGTATCTTGGTTCTATAATCTAAGAAAATGGGGAGATTAACGATGATGTCGCACATCATATTGGAGCGGGGTGGATGAAATGGAGGCTCGCGTCCGGGGTATTTTGTGATAAGAATGTGACATCAAGACTTAAAAGTAAGTTTTACATAGTGGTACTTAGACCTACTTTATTTTATGGGGCAGAGTGTAGGTCAGTCAAGACAGTATTGGTCAGTCAAGAACGCACATATTCAGAAAACGAAAATAGCCGAGATGAGAGTGCTCAGATGGATATGCAGGTATATTAGGAGATATATGATTAGGAATGAGGTTAACGTGATAAGGTTGGAGTGGTCTCCGTAGCGGATAAGATAAGGGAAACGAGGTTGAGATGGTCCGGGCATGTGAAGAGGAGAAGCACATATGCACCAGTGAAGAGCCGTGAGAGGTTGGCTATAGTAGATTTTAGGAGAGGCAGATGTAGGCCGAAGAAAAACTGGGGGAGGTTGATTAGACATGACATGACACATCTTCAGCTTACTGAGGTAATGAGCCTAGATAGGATGATTTGGAGGTCGAGGATAAGGATAGAAGGGTAATAGGTAGCCGAGAGTTGTAGTATTAGTTAGAATACGTGTAGTATCTTATTCTCCTAATTTTCACTATTACCTGTTGTTTCATGTATTCTATTTATCTTGCTATTTTGTTGTCGGTTTTTTTTCCTAGCATACTTTGATTACACTGGGTATGTTGTTGTTGTTTCTTTCTCGTTGCTTCTCAAATTTAAATTTTGTTTAACTTTCTTTTTTCTTTTTCAATTTGCTTAAACTCATCACAGAATTCAATAGGACAACTTTAATATTTTTTTCCTTTTCCCCGAGAATGTCACAGATAAAGTCTTTTCTTTTTTAGTTTGTTATCCTTATTTCCTATTTTCACAAAATTCTATGGAAAAACATATTATTTTTGTTTGAGTTTTGCTTATTTAGTAATTTTGTTTATTTGTGCAAGGTTCATTTTGATATTCTTCTAAAATTGTGTTCACTTCGCTTCTCGCTTAGAGCCTTAGGGCCCTTGTAGCTTCTTTGTGCTTCTCGCTTTTAAAAGCGCTAATAGAGAGAGTATACGATGAATGAAAGTACACCTTAACCATCTTCGGCCTCAAGGTGTAAAGGAGTCAACAAGGAGCAAAGACTTGACTTGGTCATAACTAGAAACAGTTTACATCCAGCAAATGTTGGACCAAAAGCCATGCAAGCACTAAGAAGCTCATTGCAGAAAAGCTGGAGATCATCTTATAATAAGGGGAGCAAACTGCTGTATCGACGCTAAAAGTAGAAAAGCAGAAGAAAACCTAACAAAACTTTGTTATGTTACCAAGAAAAAGAAGCAAGTCAGTGAGCAGATAGGAACAGGAGTTGTAAGCAAAATACTCGGACCAAGAAGCTCTCCACATTACATAAGAATCTAGAAGTGAATTATGTATCAAAAAGATCATACCCATGGCATCAACTTCGAGGGTTCTGCACTCCATCCTTGGTAGGTTCCCTCATACATCTGTAACTTCTCTTGCAAGAACTGGATATACTGTATAACCTGTATTTTGTATTAAATCTTGAGGCTCGTCCTTATGACGATGTAGTAAACAAGATTGAAAAAGCAGCAACATTGGCAAGGAAGTGAAATGTTACAACGCACACCTCTAACAAGAATGACGCTCGGTCTCTCTTCTGATCAGTTTCAGGTATGAGATCTCTTAGAGTCTGAAATCTGCAAATTATTATGTATTAGTCAGCTTTGGCAACTAAAATCCACCATGTATTGAAAGAGACTACAAAAACTAGTCTGGTTATATGCAGTATATCAAGAAAATATTCTAAAAAACAATGTTGATCCTTTTCCGCAAAATAATCAAAAAGCTATGTGCATGTAAAACTCCTATGGCTTTCCATTCTGGTTGACAACAATCAGTTTCTCTTCCCTTTGGAATACCAGTTAAACCAATAATCAGCCAGAAGGATAGAATTGAATACGCAAAATATCACATCTTACGTAGATGCAAATATAGAAGTGTTTCCAATCATTACTGTGAGACTTGTCCTCGAATGCCATTTCTTAAGCTGACAAACAAACCAAAAGGCTAGCTCAACAACTCAAGGATATCTTCACATTTGGAAAGAGCTAATGAACAAATATAGGAGACTCAAACAAAGTAGAGGACTATCATAGTTTTTCAAATTCCACGCAGCAACCATATATGTTACACAGAAAGGGGTGTGAGTGTCCGATAGAGGCACAAAAATAATAGCACTCAATTCCATATTCTTCCCAATTCTTTATTTATAATGGTTTGTCTAGACATGAACTTTAAAATTGTCAAGTCACACTGGTTGAGGGAATGGATTGTGATCTCCTCATACAGTCTTGGGCAATCCTCCTCTCATGAACAAGTTTTCAGGGTTGAGTTACATGTGTTTCTCGGGGTTGGGCCCCGTGTCTTGTTATTTACTCTCCAATTTTCCAATCTTGGGCATGTGGGAGGGTGTCAAATCTTATGTTTATTGAGGGATCGAGTTGTGGTCTCCTAACATGGTTTGGGCAATCCTCCACTCAGGAGCTAGACTTTTGAGGATTGAGATAGACGCAAGGTTCATTTCTCCCAAAAAAAGTTAACTTTATTTATGTTCATATAAGCAGTAGCAAAAGAAAATACTAAAGTAGTAATTGAGAAGTCAATTTAAAAGAAATCACATCACATCAAAGTTTAGAATTAAATAATTTTGAATATTTGAAAGTTGTACAGTATATTAATACTTAAATAATATCCTTGTGACCTTGTCATTCCGACATTCTTATACCACATTATATCCCTACAAAATAATAAATAGATTTATGCATAACTTATTTATGTGAAATAAGAAAAATTACGATTAAACAATGTATAATAAAATGCACAATGAATGTCAATTTTTATACATGTAGTGCGAACTTCTAATGAGTCCTACCAAATGGGCTCTTTGAACAATGTCAATAATTTTGAGACGTTCAAAAAGGGAAAAAGTGTCTTAGCAGTGATAAACTTGCCTCTCGTTAATCTTGATCCTCCGCCGCTGTTCTGTTTCAGAATGCTTGGAACGATGAGAACTTACCTTTCCATCATTGCTCTTCCCTTCTAATTTCCCTGTCATCCTCAAAACATCAAACCCCAATAGGGTTTATCAGAAAAATTTAACCAAAAAATCAAATCCCAATAGCAGTTAATTTTGAAATAGCATATAAATAAATAAATAAAATACCCTTTTGAGAAGAGCCATCGGGAGTTCTAGAAGAAAACTCCTCATCGTCCTCTTCGTCCTCTTCGTGGTGACTCTTCACAGTCCTCACCATTTCAATTCCTCAGCACCAATAATCTGAAATCAGATAACATAATTCAGTCGGAAAAACATACTTAGTACGTTAACAAAGAACAAAAAAAAATACTAACTGTTCAATAAAGAAGATTAGACGAATTCAGTGAAGCTCTCAGGCTCCGATTGTAAACTTCCAGTGCTTTTGGAAATATGTACCAATACGCTCTGAATAATGAATAGGTATGATTGGGAAAAAAAAAATGAATGGATGTACCGAGCAATGTTGCACATTGAACTATTGGAAACCCTAGGCAAATAAGTGGATGTTGGTGGGAAGGAGTGTTCACGGTTTGATTAAAAATTAATTTAAATTGAAAATTAAATTAAATCAATTATATAAAGAAAAATTAACATAATTATTTTATCGAAGTAAATTATTTACGGTTCGCTTATCTTTTTATTTTTATATTCTCTGATTAATTGTAAATATTTCATAAATGCTTTATATCTTTTCATTGATATCGTACGCCAATATATTGATATCTTGTTATGATATCGTGAGAATGGCTTGATTCATGAATTTTTGACATCAGCGCGCGAGAGGGCTCTGCTCCAATCTTTAATGATATTATATGATGATAAAGTATGTTATCGTGGTATCACTTAGAATGTCAGTTCTTGGGGATCTGTTCTTTAATCGTAAATGATGTCATCGCGATCCACGTTCAATATCTTGGCGTGATGTATTTATTGATACAATCACAATATATTCATATATTGTCATTGTATCTTATGTGTGAAAAACCTTCAAACTTATAATGGGAGTACGAATTATAATTATTTTAGTTCGATTTGGGTATTCTGAGGTAATTAGTATGAAATGAATTACATTTTGATGTAATTAGTTTAATTTTTGATCGATTTTATATACTTTTTTCTCAAGTAAATTAATAGTTATTTGGGTTTAATTTGGTTTGATTTTATATTTTAAAAGAAGTAAAAAAATCTCTTAAAACTAACTTTTTATTATTATTGTAAAAAAATAAAAAAAAACACTATAAATTAAAATTTTCAAAAATTAAAAATATTTTTATAATTATATATATGCACCAGTATGTTAATCTTTATAAATAATTTTAAAACTTTACTTCTTTTTTCAAATTTCCAGCACTATCTCTAATAGGATAATGAACTTTATAATTTAAGCCCATTTTCTTAAAGAAAGGGAAACTTACATAGTTTTACGTAGGGGTGGGCATAAAAACGTTGGCAAAAACGAACTTGGTAGAACTAATTCGGTTTTCGGTTTTCGGTTTTATTTTGATTCGGTTTTCGGTTTATTTTTTAAATTTGATTTTTCGGTTCGGTTCTCGATTTTAAGAATTGATTTTCGGTTTTCGGTTTAGCAGAGAAATTTTATATTTTTTAAAAAAATAAATTATAACTTAATTTTCAAAAAAAAATTTTATATTTTTTTACATATTGTAACATCTATAAGATCATGAACTTGATTAATTGGGCATAATTTTTCAAACTTGGTATTTTTTTAATAACAAATTTTATAATAGTTTTAGCATGTTAAGAAAATTCTTACTATTATTAATATGCTTTGAAAGAAAAATGAAATATATAATATTTATTTAACAAGAAATTAGGGACCATAGATTATTGAAATCTTAAAAGACCCTTAACTTTTTATTGGTTTTGTTATAAGGATATTAAGCATATGAGAAAAGAATTTATTATAAAAATTCCAAATGTTATTTATGTACTACTAAATGTAAATCAATTGATCCATATTTTCTTCATTTAAAAAGTTAAAATTTTTAATTTTTAATATGTCTATTAACTTTTCTATTTTTTTAATAATCAATAATTTATTTTGAATTTGAAATGATAAAACAACTCATTTTAATTAAAAAAAAGTAGCTCATTTGTAAGTTAAAAAATAGCCCATTAATTAGGCCCATAGCAGAAAAGCCGTTAAAAACCGGACGAGCAGGAACCGAATTTGAAAAAAATCGAGGCAAAGGCAAGAAATAGTTTGGTTCGGTGTTGTACACTACATGAAAAACCGAAAACTGAAAAAACCGAGCCAGAAATTTAAAAAATCGAAACCCAGAAAAATCGAATGCCCATTTTTAGTTGCGCATAAAAAAAACAAAGTATTTACATGAAAATGCTCATTTACTTTGATGCCCCAAAAATAATTACACAAAATACCCTATTTTATTTATTTTTTTTAGGCTGATGTCAGCGCAACGCACCTTTTCCTTTTTTTCTCTTAGATTTATTGTCGTGATATTAATTTATTCTTTTTAAGCTCTCTTTCCTTAATTTATTCCTTTTAAATTAATTTAAGTTTTTGTTATTATTTTTGGTCTTTTTTTAATTTCACTTTTTAATAAGAAAATATAAAAATATAGTAGCTAACTATATTTAGACTAATTAAAGTACAAAAAATTAAATAATTTGATTACAACAAGAAATAATTCACAAAAAATACAAAATCACTAACTTAATTTATAAAATCAAAATTAATAAAAAAATATTTTTAAAAAAAATCAAATCATTATTCTTGTTTTTTTTTCACCATAATCTATTTTCATGCTCCAAATTTGGCTCCTTTTTTTATTGATCAATTTTTTATTTTCCTACTCTTTTTTTCTCATTTTTTTATTCTTTATCTTTTTCTCTTATTTTATTAAATATTTTTTTCAAAATATATTATTCCTTTTCTTTTCACCGCCAATCTAATTTCACTCTCAAATTTGGTTCTTTTCTTTTTTTCCTTCTATTTTTCTTTTATTTTTTTCATCTTATTTATTTCTTCTTTTTTTAAAAAATATCTAATTCTTTTTTAAATTTTTTTCCATAACCTAATTTCATTTATTTATTTTTAATTTCACTTTTTAATTTTTGATTTCATTAAGGTATCCTCTACTCCTATAGTTAACACTCTTGGTCATCCGTGATACCATCATGAGCCTCCCATGTGCGGCATGGTATCATGAGGATGGATCTTTCAATGAAGCAATCTTTAGTACTTTGTGATACCATCCTGTATATCTATCTTGTATGGTATCTGGAGGACTACTTGATCTTTCGAGTGAAACACTCTTTAATACTTTCAGATTATACCATCACAATATATACATATATTGGCATGAGTATCATCGAAATCTTGTTTAATCCCTTCAATAAGACACTCTTGAGTCCTCCACGATACCATCACAATATATCTATATCTTGGCATGGTATCATGGAGGAATTTGTTTAGTCCCTTTTATCAATAAGACACTCTTGAGTCCTCCATGATATCGTCATAGTATGTCCCATATCTTAGCGTGGAATCGTGGGTCGGTCGATCCTTTAGGGAGAAAAATCCTCAGTCCTTAATGATACAAATCATGAATATGTTTATATCACATCATGGTGTCGTTGGAGTACTAACTTTAGTCCTCAATAATACCATGTGATATATTTATATATTGGCGTGGGTATCGTTTAAGTCTACTTCGAGTCCTTCGCGACTGCTCGGTCCTGATAGTACCATTACAATATACCTATATAATATCATGGTATCATCAAATCTGTGATCCTCAGATGATACCCGTCCACCGATTTATCTATATTGTCATGGTATCATTGTGTCTTGCTACGTCCTTCACAGATACTCCTTTGTCCTCCGTGATACCATCATAGTATATCTAATTATCTATACTAGCATGATATCATTAAGGTCTGTTCGGTCTTTCGGCTTCTCAATGCTTCGATGATACCATCATAATATATCTATATACTATCATGGTATCTTTGAGGCTTGTGAGTCCTTTAGTGAAACACTCCTCGGTCCTCTATGATACAATCACAACATATTTATATCTTAGGTGTGGTATCATTGAGGTTTAATCCCGATTCTTCGAGTGAGACTCCAGAGTCCTCATGATACCATCACAATATGTATATCTTGCTTTTGATATCATTAAGGTGCTGCTCATTTTTAAGTGAGACACTCCTCGGTCTTCCATGATACCATCACGGTATACCAATACAATATTATAGTATCATTGAGAGTGCATTTCGGTCATTATAATGATACCATCCATATATTTATATATTGTTATGGTATCATTGAGGTCTTTTCATTCCTTCGGTGAGACGATCCTCGATGCATTTATGATACCTTCATAGTAATATCTATATACTAGTATGAAATCATTAAGGTCTATGATCCTTTTGTGAGAAAATCCTCGGTTCTGTGATGCCATCACAATATCTCACATATCTTACGACATGGAATCATTGAGGGTCTACTTCCGGTCATGATGATACCGTCACAATATATTTATATACTAGTATGGTATCGTGGAGTGCATTTCGTCCTTCAATGAAACTCCTCAATCCTCAAATGATACCATCCTGATATGTCTATATCTTGACATGGCATCGTCGAGTATGCTTGATCTGATCGAACTTCTCGATCCTCCGTAATCTCAACATAGTATATCTATATATTGGCATGATATCATTTAGGTCTGCCGATCGTCGGTGAGGCCAGCTACTCAGTCACCATAATACGCATGGTATATATCATCATATATTGACATGGTATTATAGAATTTAACAAATTTTGATATTTTAATTTTTGCATATCGGTTTAGCAAGTTATTTTTTATAAAAATAATTACAAAAAATAGAGTCATATTTTAGATATGATTTTCTGTTTTCATTTGCAAAAGCAAAAAAATTATAAAATAAATTCTTTATCCACTTTACATTTTAATAAATAAACTAGTGGACTTTAATATTTTTTAATTACTTTTTTTATTATAGTATATTTGTCTTTATTTATTTATTAATACAAAAAAAAAAATACTAAAACGCAATATTTTATAATATAATTAATAAAAACAAAAACAAAATACAAAAATTAAAAAAACAAAAAATTAAAAAGATAACCTAATAACAAAAAAAGTAAAAAGAATCGAGAGAAATAACGAGAAAAATAAGAAAATAAAATAAAATAAGAAAATAAGGAACAAATTATAAAATATTGCAAATAATATCTCTAATATTCTATATTAAAAGTGTGAAAATATTACAGAAATGTTGATTGAGCTTTGCTTATTTATTTAAAAACTCGCAATAGACAAAATCATCATTTACTATTTTTACATAACTATTTAAAATTATTATTTTTTATCACCTTATTTATCATATTAGATTTTCTATTTATTGGAAAAACTCTATTTATGGCATATATCATGAAAAAAAATAAAAAATTCATCAGTTTTATTTTTCTCTTTGATAGTCACAAATTTTTACGCCTTATTTTATCATGTCCGTTTTCTACTATAACTCTATTTGTAGTGTATGACAAATAAGTTAATTATATTTAAAAAAAACCACGAAAGTTTTCTATTTTTGGTTTGAATACTATTTTTACCCTTTTTGATGGTATAAATTTTTACAAAACTTTCTTCTTCTTTTTTTCCCTTTTCATTGTCACGATTCTTTTTTTCTCTTTTTTGATAAATTTGTCCCTCTTTTAATAATAATGTCCTAATATTTTTATGATTTTAAATTCTTTTTTATTTATAAATGAACTTCTACAAAAACGATTTATAATTGCATAATTTATTTCATCAACTTTTTTACATTAATACCTTTAATTCAATCTCAACCTTTTATGTTTTGACACTATTTTCTTATGTTATAGATTTGAAAAAGACAATAGTAATTGTTATACCGGCTCAAGTTGTTTTATTCAAAATAATTTAACTTAGATTGTCTCGCTTTAGTTGAGTCAATATTTGTAGTATTTTCTCATTTAATTGAGTCTTATAGCTTGTTGACCAAGCTTTGCGAGCCAAAGTATTTATTTATTCTAAAAAACACTTATTTCAAAAAAAAAAAAAATGAATTGTTTGGCCAAACTTTTGAGAGAAAAAAAAGTGTTTTAGGAGAGATGCGCAGTTGTTTTTGGTAAAAAGTAGTTTCTCTCCAAAAAGCACTTATTTGAAAAACACCTTTTGTGTCACAACAAAGTACTTTTTAAAAGTTTGATAACGCTAATTAACAACAAAAGTGTTTTCGTTATTGGTCAAGCACAAAGCATTCTCACCAAAATACTTTTTGATAAGCACTTTTGAAAAAAACACTTCTCAAAATAAGGCGGTTGAGAAGCTTGGTCAAACAGGCTATTATATTAATATTGTATGATTTAAACTTTGTGTTATTTGTAGCGATATTCTCAATGCAGCTCATCTGGCTCATGAGGATTCGCGTATTATTCGGAAGTAAAAATGTCTGCATTAATAAATAATTTTTTTCATAAAGTTATAAATTATATAACTACAACTCTTGTGCACAAAAATAATCTTGCTCGAATTTGAAAAGAATTTAGAGGCAATTATATCAATTAACAAATTAGGTGATAGATTCTCATTGTATAATAAAATTTTTGATAATTGAAGTTGGATTATTTTAAGAGTATAAAAGGGAACAAAGTAAACCACTCGAATGACTATAACATTAGTTGTTGAAGAGGTAATAATTTTTTTCATATTATGCTCTATATTTATATTTATATTTTTACATATATGTTTGAGTTTATATTTTTTTAAATTTTATATTTTTATGCATGTGTTTTTTTACCATTAAAGTTAAATTTTTTTAAAAAAAACCAAAATTAACAAATATTGAAACTTTTTTTTTAAAAAAACTAAAAAAATATTTAAATTAACAAAATCAAAATTCATTTACATCATAACGGCGCATTAATAATGTTAATCGATTTTGTATTAGTAAATAAGGAGATTGAAATTTGGATTGGTGACATAACTTCGATGGAACAATCTTTGATAATTTCTCTAGATTTCATCAACTAAGCTAACATTCAATATATGCATAATATTTTACTCATATTTACTTAATAAAATATTCTATGTCGATATAAGCACGAAGGTCTTTAAAAATGTTGATTGAACTTTTTGCCCTTCATTAAGATTTTTGTTATAGACGAAATTGTCATTTCAAAATTTTCCGCAATTAGTTGTTATTTAATTATTATAGATCTTTACTAATTTGTAAAAGGTAAAACTCTTAATATTTAGTATTTTTAAAATTGACTAAATTTTATTTCTTAAATCTTTTCTTATTTGAACTATATTAAAATCCTAATATAAAACACTTTAAAATCAATTACAATTAGGTAACTTATATATCAATCCATTGTTTATTAAACTAACTAATTGTCTATCACAATATTTCAATATGAAAAAATATATTAAAGAATGTAATTTTATTATGTATTAATTCGTGAATTCCTCCTTCTCCTTCTTCTTCTTTTAAAAAAATTGTATAATAAAAAATATAGAAACACAACAAACTTTAGTTAGTTCAATGTCCAAGTGCTCTTGTTAATCACTCTCAATTAATCCTACACTACTTTTTTTATTTCAATGTATGTGAGAAGTGTTTGACTAAACACATATGATTAGAATAAAGAAAAAAAAATTAAACTAAAATCATCTCATGATAAAGTAAAATGAAAAGTTTAAAATTAAGTTATTATTAATATTTAAGTACGAAATGTCATAGCAAAAAATCATTCACATTTTACCCTTTTAAATAGAGTTCACACTTGACAAATAGTTATTTAATTATATTTCTAATATTTAAAGTTTTAAAATCAACAATCAAGAGAATAGGATTTAAAATTAAATATCTTTTTTGAAATATATAGAAAATATTAATATTTATATGTACATATAATGCATGTATTTAAGTGTTTATGTAAAAACGAATAAATTTTTATCTTTCAATCAAAATGCTATTTCTATAACATTTTTGTTCATTGAAATAATTTTAAGACAAGCTTAGAAGAAAAATTATTAGATTGGATCAAACTCTTAAATATAATCATTAATCATTTGAAATTCATAATTTTCTTTCTAAATTCTTATATTGTTACATAACCATATTTTTAAATATTATTTACACATAAATAATGAGGAGCGCAAGAGTGAGTACGCGTAGACTAGTAACGAATAAAAAAAGACAAAAGAATAAAAATAATAAATAAGAAAGAAAAGCAGCAATGAATGGACAAAAATAATAAATGAAAGGACAAAGACAATAAATGCAAGAAAAAAAATAAAAAATCACTCTTCCAGCGTGCAAAAGTGAGGGGGTATTAAGGGTAAATATTTTATCTCAAATGGTTATTAATGAAATTAGTATAGAAAAAGAGCAAATTAGGGTAATTAGTTTATTTTAATGGGAATTATTTGTGTATTATTCCCTAAAAGAAATCGATTAAATCTAAACTCGTTTATTTAAGGGAAAAAAGTCGTATTTGCTCTTGTACTTTCACAAATAAGTTATACTTGCCCTTCGTTATACTTTTTCAACATATTTGCCCTTTTTATCCAACTTTAGGTTATATTTGCCCTTGTGCTTTGAAAAATGATATTTCCCCTACGATGTTAAATCATTATGTCTTCAACGTATTTGTCTCTTTCATTCAACTTTAAGGTCATATTTGCTCTTTGTACTCTAAAAATGTATAATTACTCTATGACATTAAATCTCCACCTTGCGATCTTAATTTTTTTATGTGTAATTTGCCTTCGTTGCATTTTTTTCAATGAAATCTACTAACTCATTTAAGCTTTTAAGTCGCACCACTAAAAACTAAAGTTCAAAAACTTCATTGTTCATCGATGGTGAATACAATTTCACCACTCAAATCTCATCAAATTAAGAAACTCAACTTACGTTAATGCGATAGGATAATAATTATTGCAACATTTCTTATTTATTGCAATAATTAATTTTTAGTAGATGAGACATGGAGATTTGGCTATTACAAATAGTTGTTAGAAAATCAATGCAACAAATAAGAATCTTTGGAACAACTATTATCCTATTGCAATAAAAAGTTGAATTTTAATTTGAATGAGATTTGAGTGGTGAAATCATAATTTCAGCATGGATGAACAATGATGTTTTTTGGGTTTAATTTTTTTTAGTGGGTGGGGCAAGTTAAAAGAGTTTAAATGGGTGTATATTTGATTGGAAAAATAAAATATCGCATAGGCACCTCATAGAAAAATTAAGATCGTACATGGAATTTAAAGGTAATTATGACCTTTTTTTAGAGTATAAGGATAAATATGACCCCCTAAAATTGGATGAAAAGACTAAATATATTGAGAAGACATAATGATTAGATTATGAGGATAAATATAACTTTTTATTTGCAAGAGGCAAATATAACTGGGATTAGATGAAAAAGGGCAAATGTATCCATATATATATATATATATAAATGCGTGTGACGTTAGCCACAAGTCTCCATTCTTATATATATTAGAGGCATCGTGAGGCCTCCATCTTATTTTTGAGTATTTTATTTATTTTAAAAATATTTTTAATTTATTTCAATCATAATTTAATTTCCAATTTCATATAACTGACTATCTCAAATGTTTTTTTTGTTTTTTTAATTTTTTCTTTTTTTAAGAATTTTTTTTATTTTAAATAATTAACAGTTATGTATTTTTTTTTAAAAACTTTCTTTCATTAATACTTTTCTTTCATTTTCCATTAAAAATGCAAAAGTCATATCACACCAACAAAAAAGAAGTTAAAGAGCTATTAATTTTTAAATTAACACAGTGTTTGCCCAAAGAATTCGATGCACACAATTGTTATTAGTATTATATTAGATATTATTTCTTGCAAAAGAGAACTCAATAGTCACATTTTTAATGTAATATGGTGATTTTTGTTAGTCATTCTCTATTATTGGGAAAAGTAAATTTTGTTTGAAAAAAATATTATCTTTCTCTTATTTTCTTTTAATTGAGTTTTAAACTATTATGAATCTTTATTTGCTATTTACTTTTAATTATTTAGATTATATGATGCTAATTTTGCTTATATATAATACAATGTCAAGATGTGAATTGAAATTTGATCTACAAATTATATATAGGCAAGATATAATACCTTCATAGTAACGTCATTGGATTTTCGAAGATCGGTAAGTTTTCTCACTTTTATATTTTTAGATATTTTAGAATTACCGGTTCTTCTTTATTATTTTATTTTCTTTGTTATATTAGAAGTGGAAAGCTCCAAAATTTAAAATTAAATCACGAAAATATCCTTAAAAAGTTGGACATAATTTGTGAGAACTCTAATTTTTAGGCAAAAATTAATAATCAATTTGCTAAAAATAATGAAATTATAAGGGGATTTGAAGAAAACACATCAAGTTTAAGGTGGTCTTTAAACTTTCATTTATAATAAAATTATTCAAAATTTACTGATAAAATTATTCAAAATTTGTACAAAATATGTGAAATGATAAAGAGATTCTTATAACTTTGAGATTTCTACATGCGTGAGGAAGCAAAATATTTAAATGAATGTATTTTCTCGGCTTCTTTCCCATTTGCACTTGGGTTCATTTTCTCTCTTTGTACATGTGCTTTAAGATTCTTGGATACTTTTTCTTCTGAGGCTCAAGTTTGAATTTGTTAATTAACTTAGTTTATGATTTTATAGAGCATATGGGTGTGTTCATGGCTCGGCTTAAAAGCTCTAATTATCATACTTCAACCATTTAAATTTCTTATTAATGCAAAAAATTATTTTATCGATCTATAGAGTATGAATAGTTAAGCAAATTATTGCTTATCGACCTTTTCAAGTCCATAACATCATCAACTCATTAGTTATTCGGGAAGATATTATATAGCACAAAATAAAGTTTTACACCACCGGAGACAATTAAAAGTTTGAATCCACAGTCACAAAATTGAAGGATTAAATACAAAATTGTCATTAAATAGTGAAAATAAAAGATTGATATCTCAAAATGGTAGGTTAAATTTATTATCAATATGATTTATATTTATTTGAGTTTTTTTTATGTGCAAACTCTTTATAATTTATGTTACTTATATCATCAAACTAGGGGAGGCGGCACTTCTTGCGGCGTTTAAGTAAATGTGTTTGAATCAATTTTCTTTCTAATCAATTATGCATTTGGTATGTTGTCCGATCATATCATAAATCATTGTATTAAGAAGGTTTTAATGATGAAAAACAAAAAGGTTATCAAGTTTAGAATCTATTAATTAATGGATAGTATATTAGAATACATAAATTAAAAATATTTTTAATTATGTGTTTATTTTTGTATTTTAATTAAATTACATGTTTTTTTTGTTTTTTTAATTTTATATTTTATTGGGATACAAATGAAAGATTGCACCTTTAAACTACAACATATATTAAATTGTACTTTTTTCCATGGAAGTGTAACAAATATTTTATAGAATGAAATGATTATAAAATAATAAACAAATACATCACAATGGAGCGAGGAAGTGAGTTTTAAAGGAATAAAATCAACTACCGGACAAACTATAGAAGTGAATCTATTATTATCGTTATAGACACAATCTTTAAGTTGCAAAAAGTTAAGGGGTTTGAGATGATTATTATGATGATGAACAATAAATATCGATCTCCATGACTTGTAAATTGGAATCATGCAGATAGTCACCAATGCTTACTTTTTCACTATCATCCCCATGATTTCTATGAGGATGTCTTTTTTCCATATACCCATTAATTAAATTAGAAAGCTCAGAAATGAGAATAGAGTGATTGCAAAGAGAACAGAGAGAAAGGATGCGTACTGCTTTGTTTTGTTCTTTTTAGCAATTATATGAATAAATTATATTTGTGAAGCGAAGCTTTACCCGTCTTACTAAGTGCAATAACATGTTGAGTTCCAAACCAAATTGAGGAACCTATCAATCCTCTCTTTCCCTAAAAAGCTTAATCATATATTATTTTTAAACTAAAATACATATACTTAAACGCTCACACGAAGTGCGATCACGTTCCCTAGTATATTGAAAAAGTATAACCAAGGGTAAATATAACTTATTTGTGAAAGTACAAAGGCAAATATGACTCTCTAACCTTTATTCTTAATAAAGAAACGACAATGAGATTTACCTTTTGAAAATTGTATGTTTTATAAATTTTATACACTTGATTAAAGTATATAGGTCTTCAGTCATTTTCACAATAATTTAAGAAAATTATAATTTCCATAATAAAACAGTAATAACTGGTTATAGGGAGAAAATGGGTAGAAACGTCTTTTCAAATTGTCGGAAAAAAAATAAAAGAGAAAAATATCATTAAATTTCTTAAAAATTTAAAAAATTGTTGAGTTTTTTTACTATATTTTAATATTTTTATGCATTTTTTAATTTGATTTTAATAATTAAAAAAGCTTGACTAAATTAATTTGATTTTGATTTTAACCAAACTAGCTGGAAATCGTCACATGAACACCCTAACACATGAACACCTCTATAGTGGGTACTATATTTTTTTTTTTTTGAAAGTTTACGTAAATATATCATTAAATTAAAAGAACTTTTATCAGTGAATAACCCAATAACTATTTGCAGAAGTGCACAAATAGATGATTTTGGAATCTCTATTTACTTAAAGTTTAATTATTTTTAATATAAATTTAGTCACTTAGAATTAACTACAAGCACGTGTTACGCCTCGTCTTGGGGAGCGTGGTGGCACCTGCGCTATGCGGAACTCTGGCTCAGTGCAGAAATCTACGTTTTTTGGTGTATGCCGACTGACACGTAATCAAGAAAACAAACAACTAAATTGGTTGTAAATACAACCACTGGACCGACACCTCAGGCCACTACATAACACCTATAATCATCGGCTAACCCAACAACAAAAGTAATATCATCCTACACGGGTCGATAAGACCACCCTACTCCTATTAGATAATATAATCTAGACCCCGTACGATCAACAACACATATTATATCACATATAGGCCCCATATTGCCAGCATGCATAACTAATCTAAAATCTGTAGTCAATTGTCCCGGCCTACTTGGAAACCATACAACAAAGATAATCAAACCTTAAGCGTACGGCGACTCAGGAAGAAAGGAGATAGCCAATCTAATGGATACGAACGACTACGCGAAACGATCTTGATCCATGTCCTAGACACAACGGGCAAGTATGCGCCCGTGTGGGGCGTCGGTACAATATAGAATATGTTAAGAGGCGATAAATATGCGCTTGAATAGGGCGATAAGGGCTAGAAGTAATGGTATTAAGAGCCAAAGTTAACACCATAATCTCACAATAAAGACTATAGCTACCAGGTAATATACAAAAACAAGAGCCTAACTTTGACCCCCATAAGTGCAGGTACAAACAACACGAGACAACATGCCATTTAGTAAGCTGTAAGTGCAAACAGTCATACTATTCCTATCTGTACCTGTCACGACTGAATGGAGGTGCGGATCGTAACGGGACAAGGAGTTTAGAGACTAAGTTAACTGATGGCATAAGCATACATCTAATTCAATCAAGGGCGGTGTCGATAATATAATCATAGCGAATAACATAAAAATATCTCCAGCCGATGTACCATAACGGATCATAGCGAAAGTCTAAATCAATCATAACATCAGAATACGAAATCCGAAACTGAATACATACATATGTCTGGAAAACCTGTAAACATGACGAGTTGATGGGACAAGACCCCAACTAACTAAGTCTTTATTGAATTTCATCATTTCCTTTAGAATGAAGTTAAGGATTGAATTCCTTTTAAGTCAGAATTGAAGTATATCCTTAAGCAATAAATGAAGTCAAGTAATTTCTTACCTATTTTCACTCTCTTGCTGCGCTCCTCAGTTTTCAATCGGAAATGCGTAATCTGAGCTAAAAAATCTGAATAGTCTAGTTCTCAGGAGATGAAGACTCACCCACAATATGAATGTTAATTCTGATAAGCTGACTACGAGCAGGGCTGAACCTGAGAGTTGGGTCCTGTATCATGAAATGATACAACATAGATTATGCGGTCAGTATATGGAATATACCAAGTATACAGGGTAGGTAAAACCGCTAAAGTAAGTAAAATCATCTAAATACAATACATTAAGTAAAACATAAACATTAAGAATATGAGAGTAAGACGTGCATGCATTCTTTCTGAAATCACAAACTCTTTATAACATGACATAACATAACTTCATAGCATCATAAATGAATCGATTGACTCAAAACTAAATTTTGACATTTATAAGTAAAGCTGAAAATTGAGTCAAACCTGCTTTAGAACATGCATATATATATAAATCTCATGAGTAATGAATATGCATATTTGAAATTATGAGGAACAATGAGAGACTCGTCTTTTTTAATCAGCATACCACGATAGAGCTTATGTGGTCCCAACTATCACACTCAAGTGGGTCGAGCTGTCCAAAGCCTTGTCAGGGCTAGGGACGATACCATGATATCGATATCAAGCTTGTGGGCCATTAGGGCCGGGGATAGCTCACAAGGAGGTCCCAAAGTAATATATAGTAGTGTAAACCTATGTTAGCGTGTAATTCTGAGGAATAGGGTGATCGACTCTTAGCTTGCTCGGTGCTAGACATTACTCCCAAAAACATGCATATGCTCTACATCATTTTATAACAAAGCTCAACATCGCCTATTAACAAAGCTAAATACTCAAATACATCTCAAATATGAAATCATGCATATGAGAAGTTTTAGCTCAAAACATACCATAAGCTGAAAATATAATTGGGAGCCTTC
This sequence comes from Datura stramonium, assembly GCA_018107945.1. Taxonomy (NCBI): domain Eukaryota; kingdom Viridiplantae; phylum Streptophyta; class Magnoliopsida; order Solanales; family Solanaceae; genus Datura; species Datura stramonium. The sequence continues at coordinate 325,005 of JACEIK010000146.1, read as the reverse complement.
GCTCCAAAACCATATGGTAAGCTATACATAGGAAAACTTTAACTCAAAACATACCACAAGATGAAAATATAATTGGGAGTCTTCGCTCCATAATAATGTGATAAGCTTAATTCGGGAAAACCATCATTCATGCTTAACATGTTGGCATTGACCAAAACTTTATCATACTTGAAAATACACAAGTCACATCGAAAATATGATTATAAATATGGGTAGCTTTAAAACATGCCTTTCATCATAATATCTCATCATCATCATACATTCATCATAAATCTCATCCTTCATGAACATCTCATCAATGGGCTTTTAATTCATAAGACTAGAAACATGATTTTTAATTGAAAATATTATAAAAATTGCCCATGCTTCATAATTCAATAGTAGAATCATAATCAAATCATACCCTGTTATACCCCGGGAACCCAAGAATCAGATCCGGGAGTCAAAATGGAGAAAACTGAAAATTTGCATCAGGTCATAGGACGACCCACACTACAACAAATGTGATATTTAGCTACGAAATTATTAGTTACAATATTAAATTCGTCACTAATTGTTTATTATTTATGACAAAAATTACATTTCGTATTTAAATATATGAGTCACATATTTTTAGTGACGAAACACAAATTTCGTAGCAAAAAAATTGTCTACTAAAGTTTCCCACCAAAAAATTAGTTGGCACAATTTATTGAATAACATTAGCCACGATTTTTAAGTTATTAGTGACATATTGTTTTGTCACTAATAATATACACAATTCATGACAAATTATTTTTTGTCTAAAATTTAGTTAAATTGTAGTCATGAAAAAATGTCGTCACTGAATATGTGTTGTTACAATAGTGACAAATTGGAGTTTGTAGTTAAATATTTTAACCTTTAGCCATAAAATTTATATTTAATTGTGACATTAATTTCTGTCACTAATAATATAAATAATNGTCACTAATAATATAAATAATAGTGACGATCATTTTATTATCTCTAATCAACTTATAAATTAGCGATAACAAAGATTTGTCACAAAATATGCAAAGTTTTAAATAGCTACGACTTAAAATTTGTAATTGAATAATTCAATTATTTGCTATGATAAAAAATCATAGCTGAATACAAAATATTTTTTGGTTACGATTGCTAATAATTATAATTGACAAAAAAATCAAGCGCTTCAAGAGAAATCGAATGAGTTCATCGATTAATTGGCGAGGGATTTGCTTTAAGAAAATCGATGAATTCAGTTGGTTTTGTAAAAACGATAAAATTTGTTGATTTTATTACATTATACAACAATAAAATTCACCGTTCAGGAATGTATTCAAGGTTTGTAGTGTAGCAGAATACTATTCCGCCAATAGATCATATCTAAGACTGTCATTTTTCTTATTTACTCAACAATATTTTTTAAAAATAAATAAATTACCGATCACGAGCCGGTTACTTAATGATCAGTTGATTGGAGCTTTGACAAAAAAATGACTGAATTGGTCGGTCTTTTGAATAGTAGTTTTTATTTATTTTTAATAAAAAATCAATAGATTTCGTCAATTTATGAAATAATAAATTTGGCAGTATAATTTATCAATAAATTTGGTAGAAAAAAAATGATTTTTTAAGTATTGACGCTAAAAGACTGAAAATTCCTTCAATTAAAATTGAAAAAAAATATTTTACGTGTGTGTCTGTTGATTTTGTGGTCGATAAACTATATCGACAAAGCGATCAATTTTTTTCTACCTAAAATACCTATTTTAAGTAGTGATTTCATATCGAGCAATTATACTGAGATAATGTCGATTTCCAAGCTTAGACTTTGCAAAAAGTGAAAAATATTTTGTAGATTTTCATTAACTATTTACTACCAACGTGAAAATTGAAAAAACTGAAAATGAAAAAGCGTTAATGAAAGACTATAACTAATAAAATTTCAAATACATTATAGTAAGGCATTATATATAGTGGTAACATATTTTATATTCCTGGAGTGTACACAGATACATTATCACGATAAAAAATTCAACCCTCAAAATCCCTCGGACACAAATTAAATATGCAAATACGTTCCAAATCTATTGAAATTATTGAATCACTAATCTGATGTTATCTTGATCGAATATTGACTATGATCAATTCTAAATTATAAAATAAATTAGAACAAACAAATAGCTAAAATAACTCATGACCTTTAGAATTTAGGATTAATCATCCAACTAAGTCATAAATTACCCTTTCGATAAAAGTTGCATTTGTATACAATAATCGGATTGTAGCGGGTATAGTTTAGTGGTAAAAGTGTGATTCCGGAACGCAGTCCGAGATAACCGTAACCGTATATATATAGAAATATATGTTCGACACTGTCATTTCGAAATGTCCGCTTCAACCGCTCTTTCACCTCCCAAAGAGCAAAGTTGGCTTGATGAGCGCAGATGAGGAAGCGGCTCACCCTGCTTTACCGAGAAAGGGAGCAGTGAGAAAGGGGTGACTATCATACGAAAATGAAACTAGTAAAGTAAGATGCCGGAACTCTTGCTTTCGTCTTGTCTTTACTCTTCCCCCATCCTCCCGTCGCCTGTCCGAACCTATATAGCTCAATTTTTTTAATGCTGAAATGGGAGGCGGCAAAGCTTCCCTCCATTTTTTTTTTTCATTTTCATTCCCAAATTTTCCCCTTTTAATTTTACTTTAGCAGTTTTTCTTTGCTTTTTTTTTCTTCTAGTGAAGAGCTCATAGCCGCCTACAGTAATAGCTTGAAGATGGAAGAGATCTAGTATTCAAGCTGGAGTCTCAGTCACGGAGAAAGTGAACGATAGCGGTGATAAAAAAATTAAACAACAAAGTTTATGGGTGAGTACTTGGTGGCATTCGCTCCATCTTCCCGAAACCCTAAATTCATTAGGAGGTGATTCCTTTTAGTTCTACATTTGGTCAAAATTCAAACTAGGGAAAAGTGTAATTTCTTGATTTTAGATCAAAATAAGAGAGAATTCTGTTAGATTTAAATGATAACTTTGAGCAGAAGTACCAAGCATGATGTTTCTGGATTATTGATGCAACCATATTCAAAGTTCAATTGTTAATTTAATTTTTTTAAAATTATTTTACTTGTTTGCAATTTCACAATCGTATTTAGTTTATTAGTTATGTGGTAATCTTTCTTGTTGGATTGTATTTCTTCAAATTTGAAGGCGACGACAGTACCTCATACTTATTGCATTAGTGGAGCTCCTTTACACAGGTACTGCTGCTTTACTTTGGGTTTTTGTTTAATTTCTCTGTTAGATTGTTGGATTATTGTTATGGTATCATTATGTTTTTCCTTCTTCTCAATTAGTTTCACACCAAGAAACGTTAGTATAAAATTTCTAACAGCTTTCATATATATCATTGCAACAAAATTATTTATATTAGCCAAGAGGTAGCTAGAAATTAGAATAGCTAAAAACTTCAAGATTTGAGTTATTGAGACATTGATAATCGAATTACTAAGAAATTTTAAAGGAAAAGATGCTTGAATTCTTTGTGGGCAACTTCTTCCTAATAAAAATAGTGAAAATAAGAAAACAAATATGTTGAACACAATTTTATTTGAATACATAAACTATTGTAGTATTGATACCATCATGCAAGTATTTTCAGTTCATTCAATTGCTTCTTACTTTTTGGTGAATTATGTACTATTTTGCATATTAGGCTATTAACTGAATGTTATATAGATCATTGAAGTTCTTTTTGATACTTGTTAATTAGTAATTTTAGTCTCACTTTGTTAGGTCATGCACATATTTATTTGTGACTACTTTTAATAAGATTGCAGGTCTTATTTTGTTTATAAACTAATGACGAGCAAGTTGTTCTATGTCAATTTCTTGAAAGAAAAAAGTGTTCTATTATGCTTTACTTTCTATGTCAGTGTGTCAATTTCTTGAAGCGAAAGGGCATTTCTTTCTTTCTTCCAAGTTTAGATAAATGTTTCTTCTAAATATTTGATGAATTATCATGTTGGTGGTGTCTTCATCCTTGGGTGCTATCATTTATTGTAATGTATGAGAAATTAATTCCATCAAGTTTCAAGAGTTACTGTATCTGATATTTATAGCTTCTGTTTTCAAGTTTGCGTTTGGGAGAACTAGTGTGGCTTGGTGTTTTACTGAGTGACGACTGTCTCAAAACACTTATGATGTATCATATTTCTTTATCTAGAGATCTTCTGAAGCTATGTTGCTAGGACTTTCCGAAAATGTTGATTGGTGCGTGTCGGATCCTCTAAAAATAGTGCATATTTTGATGATCCGAACAGGTGCATCAACATTTTTGAAGAGCTCGAGCAATATAGTCCCAAAGTACATGCTAATGCAGCAGAATCACTATGTGCAATAACCAGAAATATGTCATTGCCTCTGGCCACCAAACCATCGAGATCAAGGCTTGTTGGACCTTGGTTGATATATATTTTCCTTAAAAGTTGTTCTCTTTCTTGGCACATCTTTTCAGTAGATAGTAACTTTAATACATTAAGCGCCACAACTTTTTCTGCTTGCAATTTTGTAGCAGGGATATTTGGTCATGCCCTTGAAGACCCATACATAAAGTTTTCCTTTGCCCATTCGTTGTTTGTCTGCATCTTTCTGTTGGATCCAAGAAGATATTCCATCATCTATGATGTATTCTTTCTGGAATCAGTGGGTTTATGAGTTTCCCGTGCATGTTAGTCCTGACACCATCGATCCAATGCTTTCTAAGCTTAGTAAGTTTTCTAATTGTGAAAGTTTCTACAGTTTTGAATTTGAATACTTGTTTAACTGCTGAAAAGGTCAAGTTAAAGTTGTCTACTAGGGACCAGTTTATATGAAAGTGTCAAAATGCAAAACCTATACAAAGTGATACCCTCCTGCCACACGGCAAACACAAGAAAAAAATTACAAGAAGAATGCTACTTTTAGCTAAGAATTTTCTTTATTTGGAGGTCGTCTTGAAAAGTTCAATAACCTTTACATCACTTATGGTACAAGTGGTTTGCTTGAGCCGTTGAATGTGTCATCTGATGAGAAGGTTCTGCCAACAACATATGGAGAACCCAGGCCGCCTCTAGGAAAGCATCACTTAAAATATTTATGCTTTCTGTATTACTTTTGTGATTTTGATCTTTCAATGTTGGTATAACAGATTCTCAAGATTCATAACAATTTCAACATTCACTGAGCATATTGAGAAATGCTCACATGTTGGAGGAACAACTGATGGACCTCCAAAGTCCTCTCAAGCTCTAGACTAAGGAGATAGAGAAGCAGAACCTTGCTCAGCAGAGCAGATAAAAGAGATTTTCGAAGAGTCTGAGATGCTAAAAAAGCACAACCTTGAACTGTTAGAAAGGGTCTAGGCCTTGAAATTTGGCTCTAACATTACCTTCATATATATGTAAACTCATACTTCTACCACTGTAAATATAGAAGAGCAGTGCCCTTATTGAAATATTAGACCATGCTCTTCATAATAAGAAAAAAAGAAAAAGTGAAATTACCATCATATCATAGGAATATTCTCAAATTCATCTATTATAAGAAGTTCAAATATTCTTACTTTCTGTTTATTCTTCTAATCAAGAAATAGAAATTGGGGCATCGATCAATTGACATGATTGGATTCTTCCTCTTTCATAAGACTTTTCATTGCTTGTTAATTGAATGGGGTTTACTTTAATATTTTGTTAATTTGATAAACTGAAACACTATGCTTGATGAGTTTTCTGATATTTTTGGTGGCTCTTTGCTAATCTAGAATGTACAAGTGTAGTTCCTAGATCTGATAGTATATGCTAGCTATTGGTTGGTACTTTTAGTGCTCAAATGTACAAGTATAATTTTTAGATTTGATAGTCAACGTACTCTATCTCTTGTAAGTGAATAAATCTAATATGTTGTTCTAATGATTTCTAGAATCGAAGCAGCTAGATTGCTATCGAGCTCCTCACTATTGAAATTTCTCGACTCGTCTCAAGGTATCATATGGTTTCTATCTTTTTTTTTTTCTTATATTATTTTAAACTTCAGGGTGAGTAGGGTTGAAAGGAGATCATTTTTACTTTGTTACCTCGTCAATGTAAGATTGTAGACCTTCTTTTATCCACATGGAAATAACATTTGAGTACTAGTAGATGGGGTTGTCAATTACTCGAGAAGGGAAGAAAGAAGAACTAATTAGTTCTTTTGTTTCAAATAGTTGATTCATATTGGAGCTTTTAGAGTTAAAATTACGGTCTTAAATTACTAATGTAACTTTTGCACTTTCTTTAATGTTTGAGTCAGGATCTGCAATTTTTTATTTTAGTAAATGTCATGGTACTTTTACAACTTTCACTATTGGTTTTAAAGGGTATCTTTTAGAAAATTCTGATACTTAGTTTCAAGTTGGTTCTTGAACTGTTTGAACGGGTTATGCTTTTATATAGTAACAACAACAATTTTAATTGGATTCTGTTCTATACAGTACATGTAAGTACTTTCTCTAATACTTTATCTTCCTCTTTCTAATAAAACATATTTATTATCTACCAATTCTTCATATTTGTGAGCAGTATTAGCTTTGCATCGGTCTTCAATTCAAGTTCTACATACGTAGTGCAATTATTGAAAATATTTGTATGATTCATATTACGTACTTATCCTAAGATGTTCTGAAGATATGCTTCGATTTTATTTTCTAGAAACGAATGAATGTCTGTTGTAAACAATAATTACATGTAGTTTCTCTTTTAGTTCGCGCCATGTTTGATTCTAATGTTAGAAATCCTACACAGGTCACCTTCTATTTTGATAGTTTGTAATTTTCATGATATATTCGTGAAATTTATGCTTCCAAGTAGAGTAGTTTGTGATGATATACGTGAAGTCCATAAATTTTCACTTATGTTAAACTTACAACGACAAAGTTTTCAGTTATAGTTTTAGATAGTGTGTGTGTGTATATATATGTATGTATGTGTTTCTATAGTATATCTTAATTGAATTTTTTTTAAAAAAACAAATGCAGATTCAATTAGAATCAAGAAAGTTTGTGGAAAGCTAGAAGAGAAGTGTTGCAAAATGAAGTAGTCTGGGAGAAAACAGTGATATTAGAGATCCAACTGGCAAAGGGAGGTTTGTTAAGGAAATTTCATTGGTGAAGTTCTCAATAAAGTTGGGAATAACAAATCAAGATTTTCTTTTACTTCAAACAAGTGGAAGGAGCTCGCAAGATAGAACAAAGACTATGAATAAGTTACATTACGTTTTACAAGATAGTCACATTTTTGTCATATGGCACATATTATTTTATCATAAATTGATTACATTTGTGATAAAGCATAATCTTTATCCTAGAATTGCCTTCTGAATAATGTAACTCATTTTTAACTATGTAATAAATTTGTATTTATTTATAATGGTTGTTGTCACTAATCACAACAATTTATAGTGACAATTTTATTTTTTCAGTAAAATAATATTTTTAGTGACGATATGACAGGTTTCAACAACAAAATTTAAATCATTTTTGTAAAAGCAAAGTTGTACTAATTTATACATTTGGGGAAAAATATCTTTTTGTATGTAAAAGGTGTCTTTTTAGTGAGTCTTTTTAGTGATGAAATTACTTTTGTTCAACTACGAAATATATTTAACTTTAGTGACGAGTAAGTTTTGTTGATATTAATAAACTTTTTACATGACAAACAAGTTCGTCATAAATATTATGCATTTGGGGACAAAAAATAATTTCGTAGTTAATGCAACTTATTTGGTGACGAAATATTAAATTGTCTTTGTATACATTTAGTGACCCATGGTTTAGGGACGAACAATTGACGAAACTTTTTTTGTCACGAAATATTTTTTGTGACGAAATATGATTTTTAAGTGACAAAATACTTTGTCACTAAATATCACATTTGTTGTAGTGCCATGAGGTCGTGGGAGTGACCACGAGTCGTGAGGTGACTCGTGGTCAGCAAGGATGGCAGGCTCAGGTGGAGGAGGCCACGGGCTTGACCACGAGTCGTGGCCGGACCTCACAACTCGTGAGGTCACCCGTGGGCTGGGATGTATGGTTGGTCAAGATTTTTGGGCAGTAGGGGTCACGAGTGGTGACCACGAGTCGTGGTTAGCCACCACGATTCGTGGGTTCCCTCGTGGAGTCCCTCGAGTGAGTTGGGCAATGAGCATGACGGATTCAGGCCACGAGTCGTGCCCCCCGGTAATGACTCGTGAGGTCCCTCGTGGGGAATAGTGACTAGGAATCCCTGCGTTTTTAGTAAGGGTGTTCTCGTAATTTTTAAACTCCTAAGGCTTAAACTATATCATTTTAAGGTTTGAATATGGTCTTTTAAGGGGGATTAGTCCATGTTAAGCCTCATTCATGCATGCAAGAGTACAGAGAAGAGTCTAGAAGGTGATTCAAGTTGTTCTTCCCCAATTTCTCTAAATTCCATCTTGGGCTTTCAAGGGAGATTAAGAATCAAGTGTTTCCAGGTATGTAAGGTTATCAATGGGTGATTCCTTCCACACCCATGCCCATCCTCTATGATTTTTACAAAATTTTTTTAATTAAAAATTCATAGGGTTTTGCATTTGATTTGTATGAAATTTAATGATTCAATTATGGGTCTTGTGATTTTAAAATCTTATCATAATCTACTGATTTTGATAATCTTTTGAGCTTTAAATTGATTATGATATTATTGACTTTGAACTTCTAAACAATCAAGCTTGATTATGCATGTCCCATGAGAAATCGATTAATGATCCATTGATCCATTGATTTTTTTGATAAGCCCAACATGACTTATTAATTTATTTATGAAATTATTATGTTATCTATTATGATCTTATGGAATTTAAGCTATATGCATGACCTACAAGTACGTATGAATTTTAAAACTCATGAATTATGTTTTGGCCGACTCACTGGCCTCAAGTCATGGCTAATTCTTATATGTTCAAGCATGTTTACAATTATCATGATTTAACTATCCATGAACTCATGAACATATTATTATGAACACTATATATATTTTGGGAGTAGTATCGAACACCTAGTAGGTTCGGGGCTCAGGTTAAACCCCAAATCTCATGAACTACATGCCACCGTAGGTATGTTGGGACCCCTTTTCATGTTAGTCCCTGGCCCAAATGGCCCTTTTCATGGTGATATCACACTTTCATGGTTCTACCCTCGGCAAGATTCGAACACCCTCCCGACTAGGGTTACAAGTCGGGCTTCATATGTGCTCATATGGGGTATGTCGGTTAAGAGAATCTCCCACTGTTCCTTATGATTTATGCATGCTATGATTATGTATGTTGGCTCAAGTTATGCTAAGTAAAGCTCCTCTATTATGATTATGACTATGTTATGTTACCAATGTTTTGAAAACCTTGAGCCGTACGATATGTTAGGATGATTTATGATATGAGCATGACGCCCTACACTTTTGATCACTTATGGGTTTTTATACATGTTTTAAATGTCCGTTTTACTTACCTTGCATACTCAGTATATTCCACGTACTGATCGCATATTTTCTATGCTGTATCGTTTCATGATACAGGTCCTAGTTCTCAGGCTCATCCTCACCCGTAGCTAGTTTTAGCCCTGCTCTCAGCGTACTTGGTGAGTCCTCATGTTCCGAGGGCTACATGTTCACACTCTATGATATTTCTTTCAGTTTCTGGATATTGGATTAGTTGGGGGAGTTGTCCCATCAATCCGCCTTTCATGTTTAGAGGCTTATCAGACTACAAGTTGTATCCTGTCGTATTGTATAAGTCTAGTACTGCTTTTCCCTTATTCCATGTTATGATTTCATTCTTTATGTTAAGTATTCCGCCCATGTGATTGAATTAGATGTATGCTCATGCCATGACTCGACTTGGGGTCTCTCGGGGCTCCTTGTCCCGTGTCTACGATCCGAGTGTACATTTAGGTCGTGACATACCCATGTATAGAAATAGGAGATTCATGCATTTGGATTAAAACCCCATAGATTAGACATAGAATTTCATACTTTAGAGAGGGATTGGGCATGGTGTGAAGGAAATCACCCATTCATAACCCTACATACCCGGAGAAAGTCAAATCTCACCCCTCCTTGAAAGCCTAATAGAAATTGATGAAGAAAAACCTTGAAGACAAGCTTGATCACCTCTTCAATCCTTTAACTTCGCATGCATGAGAATGAATAGTCTAGAAGGGCTTAACCTATCTTAATACACTCAGAAAATAACTTAAAACATCGTAGTTTAAGACCTTAGAGCGTAGAAATGACAAAAATACCCTTAATGAAAAATTCTGAAAAATCTGCACAGACGGACCAACGGACAGACTAACGGGTCGTTGGAGGATACCACGACTTGTGGTATCTATCCTTCATCTGCACTACCCAAAATTCTTGATCTCAGATTCATCCCACGACTAGACATGACGAGTCGTCCTTCAATTCAACGGGTCGTTATATCGTCCGTTGCTTCCTCCTTCAGGTCTTGCACTGGTCCTTCCAACGAGCCTCACCATGACTCGTTACACCCTCTAACGAGTCGTGGTTGCCTTCCGTTAGGTCTACCAGAAAAACATTGATACCCACACAACGACTGGAGACCACGTCCCATTACTTCTCACGACGGATCGTGGGATGACTCGTTATATCCCCTGATGCTGAGACCCAGTCCTCACCATGACTCATAACAACGACTCGTTGTGTTGGGCAATGGGTCATTACTTTACCCGTTGTTACCCATCGACACCAGATCAAAACATCCCACGATTGCTTCCAACGGGTCGTTGGTTGGACTAACGATCTGTTGTGTCGTCCGTTCTGTGACATTTTTCCCTGTTTCAACCAACTCCCAATTTTAAATCCCGGGTCTAATCTTAGGCACTTTCGAGGTATTACAATATCCCTCCCTTGGGAACATTCATCATCAAATGTGATAAACATACAGAAAATAGAGAAAAACAATTATCATATTTAAATACTGATCATTTAAATCGAAAACTGACGGAATGACTATCTCCGATTCAAACCACACTGTTGAATTGATTTCATGATTCACATACACATCCATATACATAAAAGAAAATTGATCACATGAGCTGAACATGAAAACTAAATAGAGTTTTAGGGCAAAACTGATAACTCAAGTTGGAACTGAGCTGGTAGAAAATAAATGTGGGTATCTAGCCATCATATCTGCTTCGGCCTCCCACGTAGCTCCTTCAATATGCTGATTCCTCCATAACACTTTAACTGAAGCTACGACCTTGTTCCTTAGCCTTCGAACCTGACAATTCAATATTTCCACTTGGACCTCCTCATAGTTAAGGCTGTCATTTACACCAACACCATCCACCAGGATAACTAGAGCTGGATCACCCAAATACTTCTTCAAAAGCGATACATGAAACACAGGATGCACAGAAGATAACTCTGAGGACAACTCCAATTCATACGCCACCTTGCCAACTTTTCTCACAATTCGATAGGGGCCAACATATCAAGGACTAAGTTTGCCTTTCTTTCCAAACCGCATCACTCCCTTCATGGGAGATACCTTCAGAAACACCCAATAATCCACCTCGAACTCTAATTCTCTCCTTCTTACATCGGCATAGGACTTTTGGGACTCTGAGCGGGTTTCAACCTGTCCCTTATCAATTGAACCTTCTCCATAGCCTCGTGAACCGAATCTGGTCCTATCATCGCTGCTTCGCCAACCTCAAACCATCCAATGGGCGACCTACACCTCCGCCCATAAAGATCCTCGAACGATGCCATTTGGATACTGGAATGATAACTGTTATTGTATGCAAACTCGATAAATGGCAAATGTTCGTCCCAGCTACCTCTGAAGTCAATTACACATGCTCTCAACATATCCTCGAGGGTATGGATTGTTTGCTACGCTTGACCATCTGTTTGATGGTGAAATATTGTGCTGAGCTTAACCTGTGTACCCAATCCTTTTCGAAATGACTTTCAAAACTGAGAGATAAATTGAGTACCTCGATCTGAAATGATGAATAAGGGAACTCCATGCAATTAGACTAACTCCTGGATATATAGTTTGGCATAATCCTCCGCCGAATCTGTGGTTTTAACTAGTAGAAAATGAGCAGCCTTGGTCAACCTGTCTACCACAACCCAAATGGAGTCATATTTTCGACAATTACGGGGTAAACCTGTGATGAAGTCCATATTAATTTCTTCCCTTTTCAAGTAAGAATGCTGATATCCTGAAGTACACTTCCCGGTCTCTGCTGCTCAACCTTTACTTGCTCACAGTTCGGACACTTGGCTACGAATTCTGCAATATCTTTCTTCATGCCATTCCACCAATAGATTTCTCGTAAGTCACGATACATCTTGGTGGCACCTGGGTGGATAGAATACCTGGATCCATGAGCCTCGTGCAATGTCACACCCCCAAACCCAGGGAGGCGTGACTGGCACCTGGTACCACCCCTGATATGAGCATACTCGACGCCCAAAATATAAAACAAAGGCCAGAACCGATGAGGTTCAACAACACAACAACTATACAACATGGACCACCTGGCCTAAAACAATGATACTACACACACAACAAATATATACGAGCCTCTAAAACTATGATAGAAATCAACTGCTCGGCACAGGGCCCAGAACTACCCATAACTCAAGCTCTGGCAACTCTGGAAGAATTGGAGCACACCGACTCAGCTGGAACTCCACTCAGCATCCAAGAACCTGGTCTAACAGCCCACCATCACCTGCAGGTATGAACGCAGAGCCCCCACTAGGGCGTCAGTACAATAATGTACCCGAGCATGAAAGACAGAAACAACTGGAAGACTAAGATTAGAGATTAATAGATATACCAAATATCGCAAAAGGAGAACTGAACTTAAGTAAACACATAAAACCTACCTGGCCCCCATAAGCCTTGCAAGTACAAGAAAACATACAAATAAACCTACCTGGCCCCCATAAGCCCGACAAGTCCAAAAAGTAAATAACAATACAACGACACCTAGCCGACCCAACTCACCTGTCATCGCCTCTAGACCTCTCAATGGCCTCAGCTAACACCAGTCAACATCTAGCATCCACTGCTATCACAGAATAAATAACACAAGAAACAACCACAATATAATTCCAATCAAATCACAAGTAAACACCAGTTAATCAACATCATCAATCAGGCACTGCCAGACACTTTCTTGGCTGCGCACAGTTAGCGGAGCTCAATCCATCTGGGAGAACCAATCGCGATCCCAGGAAGGCTCACCACCATCGAATCATGTCTCAACTCGACACTATGGAGGACATCATTCTCAATCTCGTAGGTTATTTCACTCCTTGGGCTCAACCCCTCAGCCGGAAACACTCTCGTGCATCGGGTATCCACAAGCCCCAAGGCCTCAAATTGCACACACAATCATGATCAAAAGCATTCATAATCAATAAAAACAATACATATAAACACATGTTAAAAATAACCCACAACAGGCTTTCAAACCCCATCAACCGACTACCACCACGTAGTACTAACCTTACGTATCTAACCATCCACAACGTGCCACAGACCAAATTAAGGATCACATAATTACCAAATATATTTCCATGACATATAAACAATCAAAGAACTATCATATATGACACAATCCTCCATCAACCCTAACTAGCCCTATCCTCAATTTCACAATAGTCAACATGACTACCCGAGTGTTATCAAAGTCACTACGGGCCTACTAACTCGCCTCTTCACCAATCAACTGATCATCCACAAATATAGCATGTAACTACATCAAAACATCCCCCAAAAATACATCCAAAATAGCCCTCAACTCAGCCCAAAAGGTTCATGAATCTCCTCACAACACTAGCCAAACTCGGTGTAGTTCTATCGCCCCTCCGACTCACGATGAACTACCAATTTTAATGCCCAAATACACGGCCTCAATTAATGAGGGAAAGATAAAAATTCAGCTTCCCCAAACAATAGGATTTACAACACAAAATTTTCAACCACAAACAGTCAATTTGCATGACAACAATGGGTGTTCGATTCAACAAAAATCATGCCAAAAAGGGGAGTCGAAATCCTTAACACACCTCAACTCCGGCGAGCCCCAAGATAAGCCGATTTCATGCTACTATCACCATGAATATACTGCCTTAGGGAAGCCCCTACTACTACCAAAATGCAGCCACAACAGTTCAACAAGAAAATAACGCAATCGTAACTTAATCGATACGATTTCTACGGATTCTACGATAGAAACTCTGTAACAATGATCTACCAAGATCCATGGATTAACTACTAAACTATATAACTAAGAATCAAGAATAATATAATATTACCAATATTTCTAGGACGAGACAGCCACCAAAAGGCACGAAAATATCACTACAATACAAGCACACACGACGTATTCACAATCTATGCTCGGAAATTGATTTGTATCTTCCAATCGACATCAAAATTGCTTAGAACCTATGGGGAGCTGCTAGGGAGATATTTTCACCGCCTCCAAGCTCTGGAGAAAGAATTATGGGTGTTATAACCGACTAAGGGGCTTTATATAGCCTTCCACCGCCTTAAGACCTTGTGAGGTGCCTGCTTGCGCGATCTCGCGAAAACGTGAATATCTCTCTATTCTGAAGTCGGATTGACGAACGGTTTGATGCGTTAGAAACTAGACTAATAGACCTTTAATTTTATAGGTCGAACACACCCTAAATCCTTATAGTTTGGGAGAAAATCCTCAAGACATTTGACCTAAATTTCAAGGAATCTCAAGAAGGAAATTTTGCGATATCTTTTTCCGAATTTTTTTATACAACTTGTCGACGTCCAATATTAAATATGATAATAGAGTGATTCAAATAACTCATAATACTTCCTTATTTATACAATTAAGTACTCTTAGTCCTACCTCAAAAGTATAATTTTATCGCTCAAATTATCCAGGGCGTTACATGCAACATCCGACTCCTCAAATCATCTACATCCGGAACACATAGGCAACCTTGGTACTAAAGCACACCATCTACCCCTTGGGAGAAGACCTCCACCTTCTGAATTTGAACGGCTTCATTCAACTTTACCAAAATCGGGTCCTCATCTTGCTTAGCTTTCACATCAGTCACCAAGGATGATTCTGATCCGTTCTGTACAACAACACCACCATCGGTCGAGTCGACCAACCTAACTTCCAACATTGAGAGTCGATGTACATCTTTCACCAGCTCCTTCTTTCCCTCATCCACATGGGACACACTCTCCATAGAGAGTCTACTAAGTGCGTCCGCTACCACATTAGCCTTACCCGGATGGTAAAGGACACTAATATCGTAGTCCTTGAGTAGCTCCAACCACCTCCTTTACTGAAGATTGAGATCTTTATGTGTGAACACATATTGTAAGCTTTTAAGGTTCGTAAATACATCCACGTGGACCCCATACAAATAGTGTAACCATATCTTCAAGGCGAATACCACCGCGGCCAATTCAAGATCATGGTTCTGGTAATTCTTCTCATGAACTTTCAGTTGTCTATAGGCGTAGCTATAACTTTCCCGTGCTGCACCAACACATACCCAAGTCCGATCCTTGAAGCATCACAATACACCATGAACCCATCAGTACCCTCGGGTAGGGTCAACACCTGTGCGGAGGTAACTCGAGTCTTCAACTCTTGGAAGCTCTTATCACAAGCCTCCGACCATTGAAATTTCACCTTCTTATGAGTCAATTTGGTCAAAGGTGTTGCACCAGATGAGAAACCCTTAACAAATCTTCGATAATAGCCGGCTAGACCCAAGAAACTCCGAATATCTGAAGAGTTCACCGGTCTACGCCAATTCTTCACCGCCTCGATTTTCTGAGAATCCACTTTTATACCCTAACTTGATACCACATGGCCCAAAAATTCTACAGAGTTTAACCAAAACTCACACTTGCTGAATTTGTCATAATTGACGATCCTTGAGAGTCTGAAGCACTACTCTCAAATAAGCGGCATGCTCCTCCTTGCATCGAGAGTATATCAAGATGTCATCAATAAACACAATCACGAACATGTCCAGGTATGGCTTGAACACCCTGTTTATCAAGTCCATAAAAGTTGCAGGAGCATTCGTTAGTCCAAAAGACATAACTACTAACTCATAATGACCATACCGTGTCCTGAAGGCTGTCTTCGGGATGTCACTCTCCCGAACTCTGGGTTGATGGTACCCGAATCTGAGATCTATCTTCGAGAAACACTTGGCACCCTGAAGCTGGTCAAATTAATCATCAATCCTGGGTATAGGATACCTATTTTTGATGGTGACTTTGTTTAATTGCCGATAATCAATACACATGCGAAGAGAACCATCTTTATTTCGGACAAAGAAAACAGGTGCACCCCATGGGGACTTGCTCAGTCTAATGAAGCCCTTATCTAACGAGTCCTTCAACTGCTCTTTCAAATCTTTTAGCTCAGCTTGAGCCATTATGTAGGGGGAATAGATATAGGCTTCGTGTCGGGAAGAAGGTCAATACCAAAATCGATCTCCCGCTCAGGAGGGATACCTGGTAAATCATCTGGAAAGACCTCTGGATATTCATGTACTACTGGAACTGACTGGATAGTCGGGGTCTCAGACTCAACTTCCTTAACCCTAACTAGATGGTACACACAACCCTTAGAAATCATCTTTTTGGCCTTGAGGTAGGAAATGAAATGACCTACAGGCACAACTGAACTATCCTTCCATTCTAAGACTGGCTCACCCGGAAATCTGAACTCTACTTCCCGGGTTCTACAATTAACTGAAGTATAGCATGAAAATAGCCAATCCATGCCGATAATAACATCAAAGTCAGTCATGGCTAACTCTACCAAATCTGCTGAGGTGACCTTTTGAAGGACTGAGACTGGGCAATCTCTATACACCCGTCTAGCTATAACTGAGTCAACTACTAGAGTATAAACTGAGAAGTCTTCCGACAAGACTTTGGTACTGACTCCAAAGCTACTGCCCACATAAGGTGTCACAAAAGACAAGGTAGCCCCTGATCTAACAGAGCATAAACATCAATATGGAAAACTTGTAACATACTAGTGACCATATTTGGGGAGACCTCCTGTTCCTGACGGGATGCTAAGGAATAGAATTTGTTTTGGCGCTGACCGCCACCTGCACTGGTAGATGCCCCCTGATGTGCTGAGTGTGCGGGAGGGGATGCAGAACTAGAAGATGGGCCTCGGCCCCAACCTGATCCTGTTTCACTGCTGGGCAATCTCTAAGCATGTGTCCGAGCTTCCACACCCAAAACAAGCACCTGAAACTGCCAAGAACTATCCTGTGTGCCCCCGACCACATCTGCGATAAGTTGAGATGTTAGAATCTGTGGGTGTGCTGCTCTGACCCCTCAAGCCTGATGCTTTCCCTCTCCAATCATGTCTAGGCCTGGATGGCCTACTCAATGCTGAAGATGCCAGGGCTGATGACCTTTGGTGGGTCTGTTGTCGGTGCCCACCACCTGACCTCGGTTGTGAGAATATGTGGTCGTCGGTCCTGGCCCTCTTGGTCTCCCTCTCTCTAGAATGTGCTGCCTCCATCTGCTGGGCGTACAACACCATCCGCGGGAAGTCCATGTCCTGGTGGAGTATAGCGGTCCTACAATCCTTGTCCAAATAACCCGCTACTCCATGCACGAACTTGCTCACCCGCGCCCTCTGATCAGCTACTAACTCTAGGGCGTACTTTGATAGGTGAGTGAACTCAAGGGCATAATATTGTACTATCATTCTCCCTTGCTTCTGATTTACGAACTCATCTACCTTCAGCTCCCTCATCTAACGAGGGAAGAACCGATCCAAGAATGCAACATGAAACTCTTTCCAAGTGACAGGACCTGCTCCGATGACCCTACTATCCTTTCATTGGCGAAACCAAATGTGTGCGACCCCCTTCAATTGGTAAGAGGCCAACTCCACGCACTCAACCCCATTCACCCCCATGACTTGGGTGATCTTGACAATATCATCCATGAACTCATGCGGGTCCTCATCTACCTTTGACCCAAGGAACTTCGGCGGGTTCATCCTCAAGAAGTCTCTAACTCGAGCCGCCGCTGCATTGCCATTTTGAGAAACATGCGCAACAGCCTACTGATTGACTTGAGCATTCAAGGCCTGCGCAAGCATCTGAATAGCGACCTCGAACTCAGCATGAGCAACTGGCTCCGGTGCTTGGTGCTCCTGAACTGGTGGGGCTTGCTGGTGCCTATTACTGTTGCCATCCTCGTGGCCTTTACCATTCCCATTCCTCCTACCATTCATTTTTTGGGGAGCCATGATTCTGCAATCGCGAATAGCATGAATTAGAGGAATAGAAAGACATTTCATCGCACGACATAGGTCATGAAAGAAGGGAACATTTCCTAAACGTCTTGTAGCCTCTTTGTCATAAGTGTGGTGCACTTCACACCCATAAAAAAGACTCTACTTAACACGGCTTTCAGACACCCTAGGACACTTCAAACCTATTGCTTTGATACCAAATTTTTCATGACCCGAACGGAGGTCCGGATCGCAACACGGAACAAGGAGCCTCGAGAGACCCCAAGTCGACCCATGACATAAGAATACATCTAACTCAATCAAGGAAACTGATTAATCAACAAAATAATCATATCGGAAGTCTAAATCAACCATAACATCAAAATACGAAATTTGAAGCTAAATACATATATATGTCTGAAAAGCCTTTAAACGTGACGAGTTGATGGGAAAAGACCCCAACTAACTCAACAAAGTTGAAACTGAAATACATATAAGAAATCTGAATAGTCTAGTCCTCGGGAGATGAGGACTCACCCACAATATGAATGCTAACTCCAATGAGTTGACTACAAGCGGGGCTGAACCTAAGAGCCAGGTCTTGTATCATGGAATGATACAGTATAGAGTATGCAGTCAGTAAGTGGAATGTATTGAGTATGCACGGTAAGGAAAACCGCTAAAGTAAGTAAAATTATCTAAAGATAATGCATTAAGTAAAACATAAACATTAAGAATATGAGAGTAGGACTTGCATTAATTTATTCTGAAATCATGAACTTTTCATAACATGACATAACATAACTTCATATCATCATAAATGAATCGATTGAATCAAAGATAAATTCTGACATTTATAAGTAAAGCTGAACATTGAGTCAAACCTTCTTTAGAACATATATATATAT
>JACEIK010000146.1:293760-305462 GCA_018107945.1 Datura stramonium | reverse complement strand
ATTGACGAAGCTCAATACTCAAATACATCTCAAATATAAAATCATGCATATGAGAAGCTTTAGCTCAAAACATACCACAAGCTGAAAATATAATTGGGAGCCTTCGCTCCAAAATCATATGGTAAGCTATGCATAGGAAAACTTTAACTCAAAACATACCACAAGCTGAAAATATAATTGGGAGTCTTCGCTCCAAAACAATGTGGTAAGCATAATTCGGGAAAATCACAATTCATGCTTAACATGTTGGCATTGCCCAAAGCTTTATCATACTTGGAAATACTCAATTCACATCGAAAACATGATTATAAACATTGGTAGCTTTAAAACATGCTTTTCATCATGATATCTCATCATCATCATACATTCATCACAAATCTTATCCTTCATGAACATCTCATCAATGGGCTTTTAATTCATAAGACTATAAACATGATTTTAATTGAAAATATTATAAAAATTGCCCATGCTTCATAGTTCAATAGTAGAATTATAATCAAATCATACCCATGTGTAGAAATAGGAGATTCATGCATTTGGGCTAAAACCCCATAAATTAGACATAGAATTTCATACTTTAGAGAGGGATTGGACATGAGTGTGAAATAAATCATCCATTCATAATTCTACATACCCGGGGAAAGTCAATTCTCACCCCTCCTTGAAAGCCCAATGGAAATTGATGAAGAACAACCTTGAAGACAAGCTTGATCACCTCTTCAATCCTTTAAATTTGCATGCATGAGAATGAATAGGATATAAGGGCTTAAACTATATTAATACAATCATAAAATAAATTAAAACTACGTATTTTAGTACCTTAGAGCATAGGAATAACGAAAATATCCTTAATGAAAAACCCTGAAAAATCTGCATTGACGGACCAACAGACGGACTAACAGATTGTTGGAGGATACCATGACTGTGGTATCCAACCTTTATCTTCACTGCCCAAAATTCTTGATCTCAAATTCGTCCCACGACTAGACAAGATGAGTCTTTCTTCCATTCAACGAGTCGTTACATCGTTCGTTGCTTCCTCCTTCAGGTCCTGCACTGGTCCTTCCAACGAGCCTCATCAAGACTTGTTACACCCTCTAACGAGTTGTGGTTGCATTCCGTTAGGTATACTAGAAAAACATTAATACCCACACAACGACTGGAGACCACGACCCATTACTTTTCCTGACGGGTCGTGGGATGACCTGTTATATCCCCTGATGCTGAGACCCAGTCCTCACCATGACTCATAACAACGTCTTGTTGTGTTAGGCAATGGGTCGTTACTTTACCCGTTGTTACCCACTAACACTAGATCAAAACATCCCACGACTGCTTCTAATGGGTCGTTGGTCCAACCAACGACCCGTTGGGTCGTCCGTTTTGTGACATTTTTCCCAATTTCAGCCACTCCCAATTTCAAATCCTGAATCTAATCTTAGGCACTTTTGGGGTATTATAGTACCACTATAGTCCCGTAGGCAAGTTGTAACTATGGTATCCTTGACCTCCGAAGCTGTAACTGAGTCTTCGGAGCTCTTGTGACTGTTTCTGAGCCGTCTAGGCTCCTTTAACTATATTTGAGCCATCTGGGCTCCTGTAATTGTATCTGATACGTATGGACTCTGTAGCTATATCTGAGACATCTGGGCTCCTATAACTGTATCTGAGCCATTTGGGCTCCTATATCTGTATTTGAGCCATTTGGGCTCCTATAACTGTATCTGAGCCGTCTAGGCTCCTGTAATTGTATCTATAAGTGGGAAGAAGCTATACGGTCTCTAACAGTACGTAAACTACCACCCGGTCCATTTGGCAACCCTGGTGCCACTGACAGGGAGATAAGGTTATTCTATCATGATTATAGTCCTGTAGGCGTCAAGATACGCCAATGGTTTGTAAGCGAGCTCTAATCTAAATGTATAGGTGTAGAACAACATATTGTATCGCCTAACCATACCTTACACTACCTAACATAGAAAGGTGCACTAATAGCTACCCTCAGGTCTATGTGGCCTCAATATGGCAACAAAACACTTACTAGTCTTCTTAACCGGTAAATAACTGAACATGGAATTCCTTCGTCGCCTCTGGAGACAATCAAAACTGAATACAAACTTCCCAACAAGGAATACTATACTGTAACCTCAATTAATCTCGTAGCATCTAACCACAACACTGTAATTACAAGCTACTACAATGTATTGAGTGTATCAGCTAAACAACAGGAGTAACTTGCCAAGAGGAGTTAGCCTTAACATACCTCAATTGTCAAGTTCACACGGACAGTTCAACCTATAGCCGATAATCCCATTAAATTGTAGCCCTACACTGAGAGAATAAGGCTATTTTCAATACTAGGACTCAACAAATAACAATATATTTTAATAATATTAACTACAACTCAACTTCGTTTAATTCGACTGAAAAATTACAAATTCTCGAGAGTTGAGAAGGTAGAAATGCTTACCTACCACTTGTAGCCGCTTAGGACTCAACTAGAAGTTATTTCTACAACTTTTACTCGGCAGGGTTCTGAAAATCCAAGTGAGATTTCAATAAATAATTCCGTAGGAACGTTCCTCGTAGGCCTGAAACTCGTTATCCATGACAAATTTGCGTTTGAACGGAGTTTAACAGTGTAAATCAGCGAAAAATAGATGAAAAGTTGAGAGGGAACTTCGTAGGGACGTGGTATGATTTTAGGTAAATGTTTAATGAATGAGAATTGAACTTACAACGGGAGGTTCGAGCTGAAACAGAATATGGTGCAGTTGCTGCACACAAGCGNATATATATATATGAGGCAGTGGCAAGGGGGGTGCGACGCACCGCCCATCGCGCTAGGCCAGGGGTGCGACGAGCCGACCATGACGCCGGGTAGGCAG
This sequence comes from Datura stramonium, assembly GCA_018107945.1. Lineage (NCBI taxonomy): Eukaryota > Viridiplantae > Streptophyta > Magnoliopsida > Solanales > Solanaceae > Datura > Datura stramonium. The sequence continues at coordinate 302,574 of JACEIK010000146.1, read as the reverse complement.
CGCTGCGCCCAGGGTACCCAGCCTCTAGTCCCGGCCTCCTGCTCACTCTACACCGTGCTCGTATACTCACCCCCAAAGCCCTTTCCCGCATGCGTCGTACCCCGAAACTCTCAACATACGTATGCACGTACCGGTGTTAAATGATAGAAACTTATGGGGTGTAACATCAGCCCCCCTTAGGAACATTCATCCTCTAAAGTAATCTTAAGCTTAAGAGACTCAACTATTTAACCATTGCTAAAAAAATTTCGGCAGAGTCTGCTCTGTAATATGGATTATCCATGAACCTGAAATGCAGAAAAGTCCAACATAGGTGCCTTACAAGATGCTTCAATCAACTTAATACTGTAATCATATAACATACATATAAGCAACTGACAAATACTAGTAACAAAACAATAATATATCATTTGAGAACTACCTCATAACGATGACTGTCTAAGGTTGTATACTGTCATTACTAAAATAAGTGAGGATATTTAGACCGCATGTCGTCCTCGACTTCCCAAGTCATTTCTTTTACATTCCCATTCCTCCATCAGACTTTAACAAAGGCTACATCTTTGGTTCTTAATCTGCGGACTTGCCGGTCTAATATAGCTACTGGGGCTTCCTCGTACCATAATTATTCTATAACCTAGACGTCCTCAACTGGAATAATTTGAGAGGGTTCTCCTATACACTTACATAACATCGATACATGAAAGACTGGATGAACATATTCTAGCCCCGAAGACAATTCTGACTCATAAGCCATTTGGCCTATCTTCCGGAGAATCCAGTATGGCTCAATGAATCTAGGTCTAAGCTTGCCCTTCTTGCCAAATATCATGACGCCCTTCATTGGTGAAACTTTTAAGAATACCCAGTCATTGACATCAATCTCTAAATCTCTGCGTTGTACATCGAAATAGGATTTCTAACGACTCTGGGCTGTCAATAAATGTTCTCTAATGAGGTTAACTTTCTCTTCTGACTGATGTATCATGTCTGGTCCAATCAGCGTTGACTCGCCTACTTCAAACCATCCTATGGGGGATATATATTTTCGCCTATACAAAGCCTTATAAGGCGCCATCTGAATAATAGAATGATAGCTATTATAGTACGCAAACTCAATAAGAGGTAGGTGCTCATCTCAACCTCCTCCGAAGTCTAGCACACACGTTCACAGCATGTCCTCGAGCATTTGAATGGTACGCTCTGCCTGGCCATCTGTTTGGGGGTGGAAAGTTGTACTCAAATTAACTTGTGTCCCCAAACCCTTCTAAAATGACTACCAGAATCTAGCGGTGAATTGTGCCCCTCTGTTAGAAATAATAGATACTGGGACATTATGCAACCAGATTATTTCCTTAATATATAACTCAGCATAATCCTCAGCCAAAAACGTAGTCCTAACTGGCAAGAAATGGGCTGATTTCATCAATCTATCGACAATGACCCAAATGGAGTCTAATTTACGCCTGGTGCGAGGTAACCCTGTAACAAAATCCATATTAATTGCTTCCCATTTTCGCATAGGTACGACTATCTCCTGAGTCAGTCCGCCAGGTTTTTGATGTTCAGCTTTTACCTGCTGGCAATTACGACACCGTGCCACAAACTCAGCCACACCTTTCTTCATTCACGACCACCAATATATCTCCTTTATATCATGGTACATCTTCGTCGAACTCGGATGAAGAGTAGCGAGAATAATGTACCTCTGCCATAATTTGCTAGCCAAGACCTGCTATATCTGGAACGCAGAGTCGACCTTTGAATCTCAAGACACTGTCTCCTGTTAACTCAAAGGTTGATAGTTCACCTTGTTGAACCTTGTCTCTGAGTTGCACTAGGCTAGGGTCCTTATACTGTCGCTCCTTTACTTCCACAACCAGAGACGACACTGCTGTATTCTGAATCACGACCCCGCTATCCTCTGAATCTATCACTCGGACTGGTAGATTGGCTAACTAGTGCAGCTCTCAGGCTATTTCTTGCTGCTCTGGTCTTAAATATGCTAAACTGTCCATGGTTCTGCGGCTGAAGGCATGGTCAATAATATTTGCCTCTCCTAGATGATACAGAATGTTCACGTTGTAGTCTTTCAACAACTCTAACCAACGACATAGTCACAAATTCAAATCTTTCTGGGTAAAAACATACTGGAGACTTTTGTGATCAGTTAACATGTCTACATGCACACCATATAAGTAATGCCTCCAAATTTTCAGAGCATGAATAACTGCAGCTAGTTCTAAATCATGGGTGGGATAATTCTTCTCGTATTTCCTCAGTTGCCTCAAAGCATAGGTAATTACTTTACCATGTTGCATCAGAGCACATCCTAACCCACTGCTTGAAGTGTCACAATACACAATGTAGCCCTTTGAACCCTCTGGTAGGGTTAATATCGGTGCAGAAATCAACCTGTTTTTCAATTCCTAGAAACTCTTTTCATAAGCCTCAATCCACTAAAACTTAGCTGCTTTCTGAGTCAACTTCGTCAATGGTGCTGAGAGGGCAAAGAATCCTTCCACAAACCTTCTATAATACCCGAATCCTGGGAAGCTATGAACCTCAATTGGAGTTGTGGGTCTGGAACAAGTTTTTACAGCCTCAATTTTCTGCGAATCCACCCGAATGCCTGCATCTGATACATTATGGCCCAAGAAAGCCATAGAATTTAACCAGAACTTGTATTTTGAAAACTTCACATACAACTTGTGATTTCTGAGGATCTGGAGTACTGTTCGCAGATGATTTCTATATTCAACTTCTGAACGTGAATATACCAAAATGTCATCAATGAACATTATCATGAACAAATCTAGATATGGCCTGAATATACCGTTCATCAAATCCATAAATACTACTGGGGCATTTGTCAATCCAAAAGACATAACAAGGAACTCAAAATGGCCATATCTGGTTCTGAAGGCCGTTTTTGGAATATTCTTCTCCTGAACCCGTACCTGGTGGTACCCTGACCTTAAGTTAATCTTTGATAAGTATTTCACCCCTTGCAATTGATCAAACAAGTCATCTATTCTCAGTTAAGGATACATGTTCTTGACAGGAACTTTATTTAGCTATCAATCTATACACATTCACAACGAGCCATCTTTCTTTTTCATAAATAGGACTGGAGTACACGGTGAAGCACTAGGCCTAATGAAGCCTTTATATAATAAATCTTTCAACTTATCCTTCAATTCTTTCAACTCAGCAGGGGCCATTATGTATGGAGGAATAGATATGGGTTATGTATTCGGTAGCGTGTCGATGGGGAAATCAATTTCCCATTTTGGGGGAATACTTGGAAGCTCATCCGAAAATATGTCTGGGAACTCACTAACCACCGGAATAGATTGAAGAGTTGGGGATTCTGCCTGCATATCCTGAGCCCTGAAAATATAGTAGGTACAATCCTTTGCAATCAACTTTCTTGCCTAGAGATAGGATATAAACTTATCCTTCGGTGTAGGTGCATCTCCTCTCCATTTCCGTACCACTTCTCCTGGAATGTTTGAAAATCTTTGTCCAGCACTCAACATTGGTATAACATGGCGCTAGCCAATCCATGCCCATGATTACATCGAAATCAATCATTTCCAGCTTTACTAGGTCCGCAGAGATTTGGCGGCCAATAATTTCTACCGTACAACCTCGATAAACCCTTCTGGCAACAATAGATTCACCAATAGGGGTACATAAAGAAAATGGTCACTGAAGTAATTCTGGTACTATATCAAAATTTTGTGCCACTAACGGAGTAACATACAATAAGGTAGAACCTGGATCTATCAAAGCATAAACTAAATAGGAGCAAACATTCAGTGTACCTGTCACAGCATCTGGCGACGCCTCGGAATCTTATCTCCCTGCTAGTGCATAAGTACGATCTGAACCACTGCCAGAACTGGATGCCCCTGATCTACCTTTGCCTCTGCCTGCTGGAGCTGAGGGCCTGGGCCCTGCAGAAGGTGCTGGGGCATATGAACCTGTTGAGGATCTATTCTGCTGGTCCCAATCACCCTGGTATCTAGTCGGACAATCCCTCATCATGTGTCCCTCCTATCCATAGGAATAACAGGTGGTGGAGCCATATCTGTATCTCCTTAGATGTCGCCTATTGCAGGTACTACAACGTGGTATAACCGGTCTCATATGATTTAGAGCCCTTTGTTGTTGTAAGTCTGACGCTTGTGAACTCTCGCTGGGACCTGATTGTCCCTGACGATCTGATATGCTGCCCTAATGCTATTGAAATTGGGGCCTAAGTGGCTTACCTTACAAACGAGGCCTGGGCCCACCCTAAAATTCTGCCTGGAAGTCGGCAGGTCTAGCCCTCCGACGCTGCTCTTGACCTGTTCTGTTAATCACATACTAACGCTGCCTGATTCCCTCTATGTTTTGAGCAAAGCCCTGAATCCGTGAGATGTCCATATCCTATTGTAATGTAGTTGTGATACAAGTTTCCACATACTCTGGTGCAAGCCCCATAATAAATCGATGTACCCTGTCTGGCATAGTATCAAGAAACATTGGCGCATATCTGGCCAAGGAATCACATCTCAACGCATATTCTCTAACGATCATTCTACCCTACTCTAGATATAAGAACTGCTCTACTCTGGGCTGCTAGATATCTTGGGGCAAATAGTGGTCTATGAAGGCTTCAAGAGAAGCTAGGCCATGTAGGTGGAGGTGCATCTCTACTTCTGGTTCTTTCCCAGATTTCATACCACAAAAATGCTGTATCTCGTAATCGGAATACTACCAACTCAACTGATTCTGTAGAGGAGGAATGCATAACCCTGAATATCCTCTATAGCCGATCTATGAAGTTCTGAGGGTCCTTTCTATGATATATTCCTGTAAACTGCGGAGGACTCAAGGCAAAGAACTCGCAGACTCTCGAACTCCTGGGCCCTTCAGTAGGCTCGGCAATAGCTGGTACTACTGGCTGAGGCTGACACTGAGCAGCTATCATCTGAACCAACATACATACCGCACTTCTAACATCCTGGTCTGAGGGTATAGGAGGAACTGTAAGTGAGGTCGATGTTTCTATTACCCTCGGAGGATCCTGGTGCCCTGGGGGATGCTGGGGAGACCAAGAGGATGTCTCTCTCTTGTCCTCAAGTTGGCTTGTCCCCAACAACGACACCTTGTTGGTACCCTCTCCTACTGCGGTGTCTAGCTCACGACTGGTTGTGGTCTGCCTTATATCCGACATCTCTGTAGATAGGCATAACAACATAAACTTAGGGGCTCAATCCTAGATAACTCGACTCTATAGCATGATCTGAGAAGAGGGAGGGGTAACCATATTATCATGCCTCGTAGCTTCCTGCTTATAAAATATGGTGCACAACACATTTATAAACAAGATTCTACTAGACACAGCTTGCAGATTCCCTAGGATACGACATTACTCTAATACCAAGTTTGTCATGCCCCACCTTGGAGGGTGTAACTGGCACCTTATTCCATACTAGACTCAGAGCAGGTCTGGCTAGACATCGACGCTTCTGGTGTATGCCAGTAGTACATAATCAAGAAAACAAACAACTATATCTCGGCTGTAAACATAGCTCTGAGCAGACAAAAGGCCATTATATAACACCTGCAGTAAATTAGCTAACCCAACAACAACAACAGTATCATCCTATGCGGGCCGACAAGACCACCATGCTCCTATCAGATAACATATCTAGGTCCCACACAGCCAACAATGCATAACTAACCCAAAAACTGTAGTCTGCAAGCCTCTAAGAGTAGAATATTGATCGGGATAGGGCTTTAGCCTACCTAAAACTATACAACAAAAGATAATCAAACCTTAAGCGTCTGGAAACTCCGAAAGTAAGGAGATAGCCAATCTACTAGATCTGAACAGCTAATGAGACGATCTTGAGCCCTGTCTTTCTGGACCTGCAGGCAAGTATGCAGCGCCCCATGCGTGGGCGTCAATACAATATGTACCGAATATGTATGGCAGTAAATAATGACTGAATGAAAGCTGATAAAGAACTAGAAGTAATCAGTATTAAGGGCCAAAATTAACCTGTATAATCTCACAATATAGACTATAGCTACCAGGTAATGTACAAACAAGAACCTAACCTGGCCCCCATAAGTCTGGAAGGTACAAACAACACAGAATAACATACCTAGGCCCCCATAAACCTTGATAAGTGCAAGCAGCCATACTCTTCCTATCTGTACCACTATAGGCCCATAGGCAAGCTGTAACTATGGTATCTTTGACCTCTGAAGTTGTAACTGAGTCTTCTGACCTTCTGTGACTGTGTTTGAGCCGTCTGGGCTCCTGTAACTATATCTGAGCCATCCGGGCTCCTGTAACTGTATCTATAGCCGTAGAAAAACATATTATAGCGCCTAACTATGCCTTACGCTATCTAACATAGCAAGGTACGCCAACAGCTACCCTCAGGCCTCGATGGCCTCAATATGGTAACAAAGCACTTACTGGTCTTCTTAACTAGGAAATAACTAAACAGGGAATCCCTTCGTCGCCTCTACCAACAACCAAAACTGAATACAAACTTCCCAAAAAGGGATACCATATTGTAACCTCAATTCGTCTCGTAGCAGCTAACCACAACACTGTAAGCACAAGCTACTACAAGGTATTGATTGTATCAGCTAAACAACAGGAGTAAGTTATCGAGAGGAGTTAGCCTTAACATACCTCAATTGTCAATTTTCGTTCTCCCGGACAGTAATCCCACCAAATTGCAGCCCTACGCTGAGAGAATAAGGCTATTTGCAATACTAGGATTCGACAAATAACGATATCTTTCAACAACATTAACTACAACTCAACTTCATTTAATTTGGTCGAAAACTTACTAATTCCTGAGAGTTTAGAAGGTAGAAATGCTTACCTATCACTTGTAACTGCTTAGGACTCAATTAGAAGTGATTTCTACAACTTTTACTCGGTGGGGTTCCGACAATTCGAGCAAGATTTTAAGAAATAACTTCGTAGGAACATTTCTCGTAGGCCTGGAACTTGTTATCCAAGATGAATTTGCGTTTAAACAGAGTTTAATGGCATAAATAAGAAAAAACAGATGAAAAGTTGAGACGGAACTTCGTAGGGCTGTGGTCTGATTTTGGGGAAATGTTTAATGAATGAGAATTGAACTTACAACACACACACACACACACACACACACACATATATATATAGGAGGCGGTGGCAATGGGAGCGGCACGCCACCCATCATGTCAGTCCATGGGTGCGACGCCCAGGGTGCCCAGCCTCCGGCCTCGCCCTCCTGCTCGCTCGACACCGTGTTCGTATACTCACCCCCGAGCCCTTTTCCGCATGCATTGTACCCCAAAACTCTCAACATACATACGCATGCATTGGCTAAACGATAGAAACTTACGGAGTGTAACAACATGCGAATGAAGACCAAAAAAAATTTGAATTTATAAACTTCAAATATAGGCAATTAAAGTTAAGCTTCATACATATATTAAGTTGTAGTTGTTTAAGTTGGCATATATATTTGAGATTCAGACATATATGATTGAACTTCAGACATTTATATCTGAACTTTCGTCATTTTTTGTCTCTCAAATACCCTTCTTCCACTAGTGCGTAATATCAAAGATATTCATAATATGCCAAACTGAGTATAATTTATATAGATAGTCTTCATTCCTGTTAATATTTTCGAACTTCTCGAATAACGTTTAGTTGATATAAACACACTTTTCATATCTAGAGTGTCATTGATGGGGAATGCCATTTTACGTGTTAAAATTAACAAGGTAATACTATTTAAAAGTTATAGTAATTTTGTGACGAACTAAATTTATCATCCCGTGATTAACAGCCAACATACCCATTAGGCAAATAAAAAATAAGACCGATAATGAAATCTATAATATGATACTAAGTGCGGAATATACTATAAAATCCTCAACACCTGATATGTACTAGTAATGACCCACTAAAAGTAGGAAATCAATCAAATGTCTTGAAAATCAATACTTAAAACTAATGAATATAAGTAAAGAGAACAAAACACCTTAACCTACCATAGACAAATTGGTAGCTCATGACTGAAACTCAAGTAACTTTCTAATTGATCACAAGGAAATTCCGCTGGTGCTAGGATTCATACATATATAAAGTGCAGAAAAGTTGGGTGAGTACATAGGATACTCAGAAACTATTATATACCACCCCCAACAAAGTACGGTAAGAGTAATATAAATAATACTTACTTTTAAAATTTGTGCAATTATTATAAATAATATAATAAAATGTAGCAACTATACCACATAAATCTAATATCAAAAAGTCAGCATTTAATGAAAAATGCATAATCAAAAATCAAAAAATTAAAATATATGATAAGGATTCAATCTTTACAGATTAATCGATAATTATTTTGTCTGGCGAATTGGATTAGGTGTCATCACGATATAGTGAAATCTAAGTCATGATATGTATCTGTATATATACTTGTCACCTCATATATATGATGTCCCCATACATAATTATAACAACTTAACCCATGTTTTTGAGTATTTGTATGTCGTTGTATGATTTAAGACTTCCTATGTGTTCATATAATATTTTTGAATTTGTTGGTGTTCACATCTAATTTTGACTATTCATATTTTATTTAATTATTCAAACTTTTTGAATTTTAGAAAAAGTAAAATAACTATTTTATACCATCAAAAATATTTTCTAAATGATTTTTAGTGTTATTTTGTCATTTCATCTATAACTTAATTATTATAATTAATTTATTTTTAAAGTGTTTCTGTTAT
>JACEIK010000146.1:250578-272012 GCA_018107945.1 Datura stramonium | reverse complement strand
GAATGGTCGATTTGCCACTGTTGCTGGAGCTCATTATGCGGATTCTTGTTGGCTACTGATTGGACTCTTTCTCATGCAGCACCCATCTTACAGGAGACTATGGGCACCAGTTAGGCGTCTTGAATCCTTACATCCTCATGCAAATCAGAGTGGAGATTATGCAGGTTAGATTCACCTTCATATTTTTCGTGTGGTCTGTATTATGGCAGTTATAACAGTCTTAGAGAGTTTGTTTGGCATTTCGAAGTAGTAACATTCCAAAAATACTTATAACTGCAGTTCTAATCGGGCTATTGTTAATCAACCAATATGACTTATGAGGTACATCAATTATTAGGAAATAATTGAGTTTAGGATCATATTTTCCTCGACTTTCATCAGTTTCAGGCAAAGTGCCTGTTCATCCATCTTCATTTAAACAAAGACAACCTCTCCACTTAGATGTCTCCTAACTTTAACCAAAACCTGAAGTAAATATTAAGCTGTCAGCTATATCTGAAGACAGTTGCATTATTTCCATTCATCTGTATAGTTCATTTTCTGGATTGCTTTGCGGGTGTATCAGAAACAGCCTTAGCCTCTGAGTAGGGGTAAGGTCTGTTTACATTCTACCTTCCTCAGACTCCATTTTGCGGGATTACACTGGGTATGTCGTTGTTGAAAGGGCATGTAAAATTTTAGAACATCTTGTGCAAGTGACAAGCATTTTGCTTGAATTGATATATGCTCCAGTTGCTTAAGTTTGTGCATTTTAAGAAACATAACTTATATAGTTAAATGCGGGGAGTGTCGTAAGAAATATATAGTATGTCTGGATGAATAAATTAACTGTAAACTCCATCAGATATTTTGAGATATCTATAACCCATTTCACGATCTTTTGAAATAAGCCTTGATATTTTTATAGTGAAATTTCTTGCATATGCTGCGGCCATTTCTTATCCGTTGTCAATCTGTTTACTAGATTAATATGATATGAGGCTAGGCCGACTTCACACATCTTCTTTAATAACTTTTAATGTGTATTCTAGAATAAAACAATTGAACAATATAAAGTACGAAATTTTATGTGGTGTGTTTTTCGATTCTTTTGTTACTTGTTACCATTTGATTTGATGATGATGTGATTGCAGCTCCTGAAATGCAATCAACTGGATTCATCTTTGTCAAGATACGTGGGGGTTTCCATGAGATTAGGAATGCGGTAAGGTATCCTCTGGTTCATAATAGACTTGCTTTTAAATAGTCCAGTAGTTTATTAGGCTTCCATTGTTTGGCAGATTTCTGATGTTGTTGCAGTTTCGAGACTCCTCAATGCTACCCTGGTCATTCCAGAGATCCAATCAACCACAAGCAGCAAAGGAATAAGGTTCTGTCGAATTTATTATATCAAGAGAATTGCTGCAAAAATTGAATGATAGAGTCAACTATTTTCCATAACGATGAGACATCTTATCAGAACAACAACAACAACAACAACAAACAAATCCAGTGTGATCCCACAAGTGGGGGTCTAATATTCTTATCTACAAAAGGGAAAGAAAAATGATGAGACATTGGTCTCAGCTCTCAACTTTTTGTAATCAGTAAAAGATAATTTTATTGATAACCAAATGAAGAGTATGCAGGGCAGAATGTACAGAATAGCCATCACATATTATTGACCTCAGCTTTGATCTTATGGAGTACACCATAAGATATTAATGGGATGATTGTCTATATTACATACAATTGCAAAATGGCTAAACATCCCAATTGACTCCTTATACAGTTTGCTATTTCATTTTTGCAGCACTCAGTTCAAGAGTTTCCCATACCTCTATAATGAGGATCACTTCATAGCAGCATTAGCAAAAGATGTCAAAATCGTAAAAACCCTTCCAAAAAATCTGAAAGGAGCCAGGAAGAAGAAAGAAATTCCTTCATTTAAAGTTCCCCACGGGGCATCTCCATATTTTTACCTGCACCATGTTCTTCCTATGTTGTCTAAGCACTCTGTGGTTGAGCTTCTTGTTTCTAGTGGTGGATGCTTGCAGGTAACATCCATTACCTTTATTTCAAATAAAATATCCCCTTCGATTTTACATGCTTCTTAAGATCAAAACATTACGTTACACTATGATGGTTCATTGCATTAGAATTTAGAAATGTGGATTGTTTCACAAGAAGTTTTACGAGGACATCCAATTTGATAAAGTAGGGTAATTATATTTTTGATAGAGGTGGGATCATTTTCTTCTCTGTTACACAAGCTCTTCTACTGCGTTACTACTACCAAGGTTAACTTGAAACCGAATGGTGACTTTTTCCTTATCACCTATCATCTACATATATGTGTACCTCCTAATCTTGTATCTCCAGTAAAGCTATTGCTAATTCTTTGCTTACATCTCATCTATATAGCAGTACTTGAACAGCCAATATTTGTCAAATCTCTATAAAAGTATGGAACATAATGTGCCACTGGAAAGAGTGCTGTAAACTGTAAATAGTTCAGTGCAATTTAACTTTTAAGATAATGTAGTGTAAATGTGTCATCCATTAATTGGAAATATCTTAGCTGTGGTTGGTGGAGCATATTGATTGTTGGAATGTTGCTTGACACTTTGTTGTTCTTTGGAATATGCAGTCCTGTTTCTTCATTCCCTTTTTTTTATAAAAATGATCTATGCATCCAGTGTTCATATCCATTTTAATCTAATGTTTTTTCACATTTTGACTATCATATTTTACTGTGTATGAGTCAGTTTATTCTGCCTCCACATCTTGTTGAGTATCAAAAGCTGAGATGCAGGGTTGCTTTTCATGCTTTGCGGTTCAGAGAGGAGGTCCAAAATCTCGCTATTAAAATCTTGAATAGGTAACTTACTGACCTCTATTCCTCATGGAGATGAAGATTAAGTTTCATTAAGCTTATTTCTTATGTTCTCACAGAATAAGAGCTTCAGGACAACCATTTATTGCCTATGATCCCGGGATGACTAGAGATGCTTTAGCATATTATGGCTGTGCAGAACTTTTTCAGGTATGTTTCAAAAATTTGGAGCATCAAATAACAAATCAAGGTTTTGCTTTGCCGCATATTGTTTGTCTAGCGTCTGACATATGTTCTGCCTGCATATTCTTCCTCAGGATGTACATACTGAACTCATCATGCACAAGCGTGCATGGATGATTAAACGTGGACTTCTGAAGGGGAATCTTTCTTCAGATTCAGCAGAACAATATCGTAAGGGCTTGTGTCCACTCATGCCTGAAGAGGTACCTTGCATCCTTGAGTCGAATATAAAATCTTTGGACAAAATCTTGCATTGCCAAAAAATGAGAACTTGTGACATCCTCCCTGGAAATAGTTTAAATACCAACTTATCTTATGATTTTCATGTTAATTGTCCCTTTTCATATGTTGAAGTTCGTCTGTACTGTTGTCATATGCAGCTAACATATTTAGTAGCATTTGTTCTTCATTTCTCTGTTTTACCTCATTAAGTTAAAACACAGGAAGGTATATACTAAAAAACCTAATTCTAGGAATATAATGAGAAATTTGAGGAAGTTTCAAATATCTTGGGTCTATAATTCAAGGAAACGAGAAGATTGAAGATGATATCATATATTGTGTTGGAGCGGGGTGGGTGAAATGGAGGCTCGCATGTGGGGTACTGTGATAAGAATGTGGCACCTAGGTTTAGAGGTAAGTTCTATAGAGTGGTAGTTAGACCTACATTCTTGTATGGGATAGATACATAGTAAAATAATTAAGAACGATGTTGAAGAAACAAACCAATACAATAAACTAATTGATTACAATTAATAATCAAACAACAACGTTCATGAAAGAACTATAACCCTAGAACGAGAAGTTTAACTCCATATAGACAGAAGAAATACAACAAATCATCAAAGAAACACGAAAATGAGTAGTATGGAGAAGAAAAGGTAGAACCCAATACTCTCCGGCTCCTAGCTCTCTCTAGGTCCAAAGTTGTGTTGAAATTGTGTCTATGGGCTATTTATAGGTCTAGGAAAAGTCCTAGACAAAATAACCAAGTCCAAACTTGTTTGATGCGTCACTGCTCCAATGCACTTTTGCTGCCAGGTAAAGTCTTTATCATCAATTGCAATTCTTTTATTTCTTTGCAACTTTGGTCTCATTAAATGTTCCCAATCACCAGCAATGATGATTCCAATCATTAAGGCCCACTATTTATTGTCTCTTCTCTTTTTCTTTTTCTTGAATTTCAATAATTCTTGTTCAATTTTTGTTCCAAATCTCTCTGTCTTCGCACTGCTTTATTCTGAATCTCTCCGTCTTCGCACCGCTTTATTTCTACACATTAAAAATATAATATTACGCACAAATTATATAATTAGTACTCAAATGATGATTAAAAGTATTAAAATGTGAGGCAAATAATGGCTAAATATATACATTTTAGACCGAAAATCAGTTACACTGGGAATGTTGTTATTGTATATTGAGAAATTTTGCTTGAAATGATATTTAGCTAAGTGGATTTTCTGACAGATTGGTATCCTCCTTCGAGCATATGGCTACTCATCCGACACTATCATTTATATATCTGGGGGAGAGGTCTTTGGTGGGTTGAAGAAGTTAATTCCACTGCATGCTATGTTTGAGAATGTTGTTGATAGGACGTCCTTAAGCTCTCCTTGGGAATGGGAAAAAATATATGGTCGGGAGGCAAACCTTGTCAACCAATATTCAATACCTCCACCTTCAGCTGATGTAGGCATGAAGTCACAGGCATGGAAGAATTCTGGTCCACGTCCTCGTCCACTACCACCACCCCCAGCACGACCGAAGATGTACAATGTTGAAGGTTGGTGGGGTTGGGTAGCCGAGAGTGATGATGAGCCAGAAAGTACTATCATGGAGTTGAGAACTAACGCTCATCGATTACTGTGGGAAGCAATCGACTATATGGTTTGCATTGAAGCAGATGTATTCATCACTGGATTTGACCGTGATGGTAAAGGAAACCCAAATCTTGCAAGTTTGGTTGTGGGTCATAGACTGTATCAGTTTCCTGCATCTAGAACTTATGGTCTGGACAGGTACTGTATTCCGAAGCAAACTTTCTTGTTGATCATTTATTCTCTCTTTTCCTACCGGTCTTGTCTTCTAATTCACAGTTTTTATTTTTCTATGTACTCCAAATGTTCTCTTTTTCTCCTAATTTATGGCCAGGGTTGGTAAATGGGCTCAAAGTTGGTTCTATTTCATGGCTGAATAAAACAACTATACTACAAAATAAAAATTTGGTATTACATGTGAATCTAAGTCATTTTTGTGGCTTGACTTCCTCTGTAGCTCATTCCGCACCCTCTGGTTAAACTTTGTGAGTTTTATTGCAAAAGGATGTAATTGAATTTGGATTTATCATTAATTTCTGTCGTCCACGTTTCTTCAGCTTTTGTAATCTGTGGTCACTGTTTTTCTTGTACTCAAGATACTAGGAGTATGCCAGTTAGTTACTCTAATGGGTATTACATGTGAAAACCTGCATTTGGACGAAAAAGTCTGAAATTATTTTTCTTTTCCAGTTTTTGCAAGTACTGTAAAAATGTTTGGAATTGCTTTTCAATCAAATGCCATTAAAGAAATCATTTTCAGTTTTTACCGGAAGTTTACTCTAATGGCATTTGGTTGAAAAAAAATGGACCGAACAATTTTATTCTAGTGTTTGCAAGCAAACACAGTCACTTTCGTGGCTTGACTTACTCTGAAGCTCATCCTGCAAACCTTTGATTACACTCATGAGTTAAAATCCAAAATGATGTAATTTGAATCAATTTGTCATTAACCTCACTCCTCCACCTTTCTTCTACTTTTCTAGTCTATGATTATTCTTATTCTTGTAATCAAGCATGGTTTTACTGCACTATTCTCTTGTTCCATCATACATCAAAATGGAAGATATATGCCCCAACTGAACGTTGTGGTGATAAGACAGGGTAAGTTTGAATAGTTGACACCAGAATCCATGCTTGATAACAAAATACTGGGTGTTTGAAAAAGAGACCTGGTCATTCACTCGGGTTTCACTTGTCTGTCGACCTCCATCTCGTGAATGATGAGAAGCCAAGCCAAAAAAGGGTCTTTAGTGGTAAAATAGAACTTATTGACTGTCACTAAGGTTCATGCTAATAGATGGTATAATTGCTTGTGGTCCAATTTGTGCTTTTCTGCTGCAAATTCACCTGCATGTCAACCTACTTATATCTCCACATTTCCCTTCACTATTTGGAGAATCTTGAGTTGTAACACAAATAGGATTTACGTAGATATTAGAACATGGATACCATATTCCTTGATAGGTTTCTTATCTGAGTTAATGCAGGAAAGAAATGGCGAAACTTTTTGAAGAGATTCGCGATAGTGTCTATCAACCCAACCGTACCTGGATAACCACACTGCGCAAGCAATTAAGGAGAAGTTTAACCGATGGATTGTTGGAGGAATCCAAAATATCCAAATCGCGGTCTTTTCTTGCATTTCCAGTTCCTGAATGTTCTTGCATTGCAGATGATTCCACTAAGAGATCAGTCAACACTTCAAGTCCTATGCCAAAAATTGAGATTCCAGTGATTTCTGGACAAGTAGATCAATGCCCTTCTTGGATGAACGGCCCCACTTCTCAATCAAGGGAAGAAACGGAAGAGGAAAATGACAAAGATGATTCTGCCTCCTCGGGGCTGTTCTTGGGGCTGAGTAATGGTAATCAAGAAGGTGATATCGCAGACGTGAGCAACAAAGAAGAAGCTCTTGTGGAGGATCAAGAAGAACTTGAAGGGGGAGAAAGATAGGATTAGAAAATCAACTTATCAGAAAAAGAAAGAACAACTCTTGCCAACTGCATTGTATTCTTTTTAACAACACATGCAGACTAGGAAGCTCGCTCGACTTGAGGTAAGCTTAGCTAGACAAAAAGATGCTAGAACTGACATTACTGATTGTTGGGAATCCAATTTTGGTGGAAGAACAGTTGTAGTTTAGTATGCCACTTGATTTCTGCTAATCTGGATACGAAGTGGCAGCTGGTGGTGTAAAGTATTTCATAATTGCATAGAGCTAGTTAAAAAAGAAAAAGTTTAAGTTCTATGCACTGTCAATCACTTCACCTAATATAACCCTAGAGAAAGAAGAGGTGATTTTATTTTTTCCCCTAATCTAAAGTAAAACGAGAGTAAGGATTGTATTAAGTTGTAACTCTTATTGATTCTGCTTTATTTTATGATTTTTTTAAGGTCCTGTATTTGGGACTTATTAGCATGTAAACATGTTAGTTAATCTTGATTTAGAAACTTTCCATGTTGAATATAGATTAATCCTTCTTCCCTATCGCTAGATTTTACCAGTAAGCACCCTTTCTAAAACAGTTTCGTATTTTGTTCAAACTTTTGCTGGAAATTAATGTAGTAGTTAAAAATGGCATTCAATTATTCTCCCCATGGTAACAGAGAGGTATATATAATACAAATAATAAACAGTGATATAGTACTAACCATATTAAAACTAGGCTCATTTTTTTGATGAGCACAAATATATTTACATATATTAAAGCAAAAGAAGGGGTTGGGGGGAAGGTTTTTTGAGCTCCAGTTATTTATAGAAACCAGTGAAAGAATGGCTCCTGATCCTGAACAAGAATTGCAAAGAAATTGAAGAGAGCTATAAAATAGAAAGGGAGAGAAATTGGTGATCCTACTGTG
The DNA here is from genome assembly GCA_018107945.1 of Datura stramonium. Classification (NCBI taxonomy): domain Eukaryota; kingdom Viridiplantae; phylum Streptophyta; class Magnoliopsida; order Solanales; family Solanaceae; genus Datura; species Datura stramonium. The sequence continues at coordinate 264,275 of JACEIK010000146.1, read as the reverse complement.
TACAAAGCCTTCCCTATTTTTTCTGGGATCAATAGCCTGTTTGATCGAGTTTTGAGAGGTCAAAAATGTTGTTTTTTTTAAAATAATTTTTTAAAAATAGTGTTTATTTTAAAAAAAGTGAGGTGTTTGACCAATTTTTTTTTATTTAGAGAAAGTGTTTTTGGAGAGTAGCAGAAAACATTTTCTAGAAGTTAAAAAGAAATAACTTTTCCCTAAAAACACTTTTGTGAAATATATATTTAGAACCACTAATCATTTCAAAAATACTTTATTGGTTGAACAAAAACTTTTTCTCGACAAAAATAGATTATAAGAAGCTAAACTGCTGCATTAGCTGAGCTAAGCCCTCCACCTGAACAATTCGAGCAATTTGTCTCATTGAAATGTGAATCTTGTCTTGAAAAAAGTAAAGTATTTTTGATTTGTATGATACATGAGTTAACCTAATTCATGTGTTAGGAAATCAATGCTAGGATAGAGGAAATATGTAAAGTCTCCTGAACTAACACCTTATTTTAAAAAAAAATACTTAAACTTTGGGGAAGCCCTCCACCTGAACACCTGAGCAATTTGTCTCATTGAAATGTGAATCTTGTCTGAAAAAGTAAAGTATTTTGATTTGTATGATACATGAGTTAACCTAATTCATGTGTTAGGAAATCAATGCTAGGATAGAGGAAATATGTAAAGTCTCCTGAACTAACACCTTATTTTAAAAAATACTTAAACTTTGGGGCGGAGGGGGAAGGGGAGGGGAGAGAGCAACTAACACAACCTTTCCAACTCAATATCAATCTTAAAGAAGAATGTGTATATCATACACCAATCGTATTTTGACATGTCGTTTTGTATTTTAATCATTTTCACATTTTTTTTTGTGTTTTCCTTATTTAGTTTTATCACTTTTTCTTTCCCTTTTTCCCCCTTTTTCCCTTAATCCGATCCTCATCTCTTGAGAGGTTTAGGGACTTCATTTTCCACTTCTCCCACGTCATCTTCTCTTTTCTTTTCTTCTATTTTTTTTATAATCAAATTAATTGTTGAGTTTGATGAATTAAAAAGAGAAATGGGGGATATGGATTTTTTTTTTTTGGCCAAAAAAATAAAAATTCGCCAACGTCAATCATTTTTGCTGGCGAAGTGGGTGTATTTTTCTGACTTTCGGTGAACTTTTTCTGTCAGTTTTTTCTCCATCGCTAGCGAAGAATAGCAGAAAATTTTTCTGCACAAAACTTGATAACTTTTTGGTATAATAATAGGTAAGAGAATGCCAAGATATAATATGTAAGGAAGAAACTAAAGGCGAGATCTCCAAATCTATAATTCAAAAGTTTGTAGACAACCATGGATATTGAGGTTGTACAAAGAAGAAGAAGAAAAGGGGAAAGAAAACAAGAAAAGAACAAAATAAGAGAAGAGAAGAGAAAATAGAAAAATAAAAAGAAAAAAGAAAAGAAAATACAATTAATAAAAAAATATTATAAAAATAAAATTTTAATATTTTTTTCTGTTGCTCACTTCCATGCCAAGTAGGTTAAAAGGGACTATTAATTTCACTTTGAATTGGTTAAGGGGTTATGTATCCTGTAAAGTTAAAGTGTCTTATTAAAAATAAGATACAAAGTTCAGAGAGATAATTATGTATTATCTCTTAAAATAATATAGTACAATACAATAATGTCAATACAACACAATACGATTTAATATCATACAAACAAGGTGTAAAATAGTTGTTAAATATCATCTTTGGTAAAATGAGGTTCTGCAACAACACAATTGTTACTAAGTTATGACATGATATTTTATACTCTGTTACAATGAAAGATTTCCAACAAATAGAAGCTAATCAGCAACAATGAAATGTCACCAAAGGTTATCATTTTTGCGAGCGACAAACTTTTGTTGGAACAATTTATTAACATATTGCAAGAAAACATAATCAACAATATTAACCTGTGAAAATATTTTGCAGAAATTTTTTCAGAATAATTTAGAATGTACAATTTGTATTACGTTGTATATATTTTTTTTCCTTTCTAGTTTGAGAAACAAAATAAATAGTTAGATGAAAAGCAGTTGAAAATGTTAGATAAACTGTCAATTTCAAAAATGCAGTCAAATAAAAGTTTCAAGCTAAAGAAAGTATGCAGTTCAACCTAACCATTCTTTGAAGCTAGTCACATGTGCCAACAACCAACACACTTGAGCTATTACTCCTTTGTTAATTTCTAGTAATTCTTTTATAAATTTTAAACAAAACTCATGTATTATGGGAGACTAGACAAATAACTACAATCACATTGTACTATACTATATTTACATCAAATTTTATCTTTATGTGTGAGATTAAATATGCTATTTTATTGACCAATAATCTAAATTATAAGCATACTTCTTATTTTCTCCTTTTATGGGTTGATAAAACTTGTGCTAATCTATCTTTCTATTCAGGTTGAGTATATGCTGAAGAATTTTGCTTCAAAGTAATATATGAATTGCTTGCACTAATTAGATATCATCTTCTTGAGCAACATAGCTAAAAAATACATATTCTAAGTACCAGCTTTAGAATCAAATGATAAAGAGATGCAGCTGGGATAGAGGAGGATGGTCAATAAATTGCTCAAAGTTGAAGCAAAGAAATTTACCTGATCAATGGTATAGATTTTGTGAATTTCTTGGATGAGATCCACGTTGTGTTATTCTACACAATCAAAGTTTTAGTTATTTAACTAAACTTGTACCTATGAGTGAAATTGGTTACCTAATGTGTTTTAACTAAACAGTTAAATGCACTAAGTAAAGAACACAGTAATTTTTACGTGAAAAATACCCGGCTCACAAAAGGTGAAAAATCACGGCTTGTACCTCCATAGGATTTTCCCTAACTTCACTAAATTCAATGAGCCTTTAACAACATATTACAACTCCTGTAATCTAAGGAATTATAAACTCTAATTCCTAACAACTCACAGACCTCCCAAGGAATGTGTTCCGAACACCTTCGACTTCATCCAACTTAAAGACTAAGTAATCCTAATTCAGTTTATAACACACTAAATTAAGATGACATCAACTTACAACTCAACGAAAAACTCTTAATACAAGAATGCTAAACTTTTAGCCTATCTCTATACTAGGACCTGGTTCTTCAATGAGTTTCTTCGCTCTTCAGATCTTGCTTACTCTCTCAATTTATCAACTACAAATTTTCTCTCTTTAAGTGTGTGCCTTGCTCTGAGTACCACTGCTTCTATATATGCACAACTCTTCAAAAAGTTCTTCTCAACTTCAATCTGCTTGCTGCAACAACCTCTTCTTGCCTTAGAATTCTACTTCAAGTAAGACTCCTTCTTCAAATCAAACTCTTTGCTTCTTTTGTGTTGTAGTCAAACTCCAACACTCTTAAATCAGTACATATTTATTTTATTAATTTTGTTTGACGTGACTTATCGATTTCTTGATTTGTGTACACTTGTCTTTATTTCATATTTATAATGTTGCAATTTCAGCTCCTTTAGAAAATGCACTCCTTTGAAACAACTTGACTTACCCGTTTCATCATCATCTTGTCAATCATCAAAACTACATAGAACTCAAAAAATTTCTCCTATTTGATGATGATAAACTTCTTGTCCTTGTGCAATCAACTATCTTTACCCGTAGGTATTAAGGTTGAACACACTTGATTGAAACAGGTTAGTTAGTGGGTAATATATATTGCACAATCTATATTCTTCTCCCTTTTGACATCATCAAAAAGCTAATTCAAACTTGTTACATGCCAAGAAATGGAGTTAAATAATTTATTGCCACTAGACAATCACTAAAAAAATTAGAGATAAATTACAATTAACATACTAAAGGATCAAAGAGAGCAAGAACACCAACCAATTTAAGCAAAAGGAACCATTTCATTCATTTCAAGAGACTGTCCTACATTATATCCAAGGTCATACTGAATACAAAACAAACTAAGCCCGAAGACAAGGACATTGGAGAGAATAGGAAACAACACTAGAGACACGAAAGGAAACAGAGCTAGAATGCAGGAACAATTGGTAGAAGATGGGTCGATCTACGAATGGCTTCAACATTAGCAGCCCTTTCTGATTCCAGAGTTGCCTACAACTCATCAATTTTATCATGAAGATCAACTTTCTCCTTCTCATGGCCGCTTGAGTAGCCTCTAATTTAGCAATTTTCTCAGCCAGGGCAATTTTCATCCTTTGGAAAGGGGTATTTGCTCACCTCATTGAAGCAGGTAGATCAACATGTTTCACCTGTCCAAGTATATCTTTGGTCGTCTGAAATGTCTAGACTTAAATAGGCATAGAATAATCCTCAAAAACTTGGGACAACCAAAATGCATAAGGAAGCGCATGTCCCTTTTCATCTTTTGTAAGCACACGTTGCATGTGCTTGATCATCAAGTTGGGCAAATCAATCTTGACCTCAGTGTCAAGAAGATCCATCAAGGTAAGATCGAAGTAGTTTACCTCTGTCCTCTGTTCCTTTCTTGGTATGAGGATTTTTTGGATCATATCAAAGTACAATTGATGTAGGGGAGATATTTCTCTCTTCTGAACATGCCTGTGCTGAGTGAGGGATGGTTGACTAGAAAACTTCCTGCATATGTCATAGGAAGAGGCCATGTTGTCCAATAATAGCCATTCAAATTTGACATAGTGATCCCAAACCTCCACTAGGAATATGCAGGTCCTAGCCACATCTTGAGAAACAAAATGAATGAATACACCTTTGACAGAATTAGAGAATAATGAACCATTGGCAGCCCCATGTGCATAAAACTCCACAACCTCAGGTTTCCCAAACTTTCTCTGCGCATCCCCTTGAAGAAATAAATTTATCCAACTCTGGACTTCCAACTTAGCAGCAAGGTGACCATCTTAGGTCCACCAAAACCTGTCACCACCATCCCCTAAGAATAACTTGCTTTTGAAAATGAAGAAGGTGGGAGTTGAGCATCAGAAACCCCAGATATGTTAATCCCTTCAGACACATTATCCTCAGTAGTCTCAGAGTCAGAGTTCATGGAAGGACTAGGTTGAGAAACCTATTTCGACGAACGAGTCTTTGGAGTGGCTTTGGAGGAGGCTTTGGAAGTAGATTTTGAAGAGGGTTTGGAAGAGGGTTTTGAAGTAGTCTGGGTAGCTTTCTTGAAGGTGGGATTGACTGGAGGAGCGGTTTGAGATGGATAAAAGGATGAAGATTTTGCAATGGAGCTCTTGACCACTTTGGACCTTCGAACTTTTTGAAGTAACAAGTCCTCATTTGTCGAGGGTTCCTTATGGGAAGAAGAGACACTGGAGGATTTCATATTTTTACTCTTTTGAAGAGCTTGCTCCAGAATTACATCCTCTTGACGCTTTCTAGTTCTTGTGCAAGGAACCCTAATGGACCAGAAGATGAAGGTATTTCATGGATAAGTTCGTCCTCAGGAATGGGAACTGAGGACCCAAATTTCTTCCTCAATCGAGATATAACCCTTTTTGGAATTAGTTCTGTAATGGGTATACCCTCATTAGAAGTGCTTTGGAGAGGGACTACATCACACACACTGAGAGAGGAGCTAGACTCAAATGGGGGAATATTTGAAGAGGTGGAGAACTGGTTCTTGAAAGCATTCCAGGCAATGGAACAGTTTAAAGGGAATATGGGAAGGAATATTCTGAGATTGAGTTGCAGATTTATGCACTACCATCTCAAGGGAAACATAGGTATCTTCAACGGTTACAACAGGAATTTTGCTGGAAGAGGAAGATGAGGCAGTTATGGTGAAGAAGATGAACTTTCAAGAAGAAATATTCAAGATTTAGAAAAGAAAGACTTCATTTCTCTGCTCTCAACTCAACTAACTGCCTTCTTTATAGGAGAGACAAGAGAGATGAAACATGCTATAAAATGTGACTGACAATAGAGATAATGACTGATGATGGGACGGTGGTTTCAGCCTTTTGAAAATCCTGAGCAATGACGGTTTAGGAATAATGAATGCATGGAACAGGCTGGCTCATTTGTTTCATATCAACAGTATTAACTTGGATTGAGATAGAACATACCTGATAGACATGATTTAATGCTCATAATTGCTTGCATAGATTGAGTCTCTGCACAATTTAATACAAAATTATGTTAAAGTGGATTAATACCCTGGAATTGGGACACACAACTAAATGTGCAAAGCTAAAACGAATAGCAATTTTGTCTAGTCATATGTTGAAAAACCTTTATTCTAGCCAATCATTGAGGGAGGTTTATGCAATCTTAATTATTTCCAAGTTTTTCCTGTTCCTTTCAAAATGTTCCCTACTTTTGGTAAAGATATTAGCAATTTGCTCTTCAGTAGAACAAACATTATTGAATTATGAACCTTTTCTACATTGTCTCTAAAGAAAATTATTTCTTATGTCAATATGTTTGGTTCTTTTATGTTGGACAAGATTTTTGGTAATATTAATGGCACTAGTATTGTCACACAAAATAGGAACACATCCAACATCTATGCTAAAATCCATTAGTTATTTTTCTGATCTATAACAACTGAGCACAACATGATCCAGCAACCATATATTTAGCCTCAGCAATAGACAATGCTACAGAGTTTTGCTTCTTAGTGGACCAGAAGATCAAATATGATCCAAGAAAGTGTGTTATACCTGTGGTGCTCTTTCTATCAACTAAATACCCCATGTAATTAGCGTCTGCATACCACACAAGAGAAAAGTTGCTCCTTTTTGGATATCACATACCCAAATCAGTAGTTCCCTTTAGATACCTTAAAATTCTCTTGACAGCCTTAAGATGAGATTTTCTGGGATTTGCTTGAAATCTAACACACAGTCCAACACTAAAAACAATGTTAGATCTACTGGTAGTGAGATATAAAAAAGACCCAATCATACCTCTATAGAGCTTCTGCTCTATGGATGGACCTATTTCATCAAGGTCTAGTTTTGTGGCAGTGGCAGTGGCAGTGGCAATGGGAGTATCAATATCCTTTGCATCTTCCATTTTTGAATTTTCTGAGTAGCTCTTTCACATACTTCTGCTGATGAATCAAAGTTTTAGTAGGAGTTTGCTTGATTTTCAATCCCAGGAAGAAGCTCAATTCTCCCATCATGCTCATTTCAAACTCTCCATTATGAGCTTTGCAAATTCTCGAGTCATGAGGCTATTAGTTGATCCAAAGATGACTCATCCACATATACCTGCACAATCAACAAATCTTTTCCTTTTGTTTTCAAAAAGAGAGTATTTTCAATTTTACCTCTTGTGTGCCTATGTTTCAAAAGGAATTTTGACAATCTTTCACACCAAGCTCTTGGAGCTTGCTTAAACCCATACAACAAGGATTTGTCTAATTTATAGATATGATCAGGAAACTTAGAGCTCTCAAATCCTGGTGGTTATTTCACATAGACTTCTTCTTTCAAATTTTCATTTAAAAGAGCACTCTCCACATCCATTTGATAAAGAGTAAATTCCTTAAAGGCAACAAAGGCTATAAACAATCTAATTGCTTCAAGTCTTTCTATATGAGAAAATGTCTCATCATAGTCAATTCCTTCTTCTTGATTATAGCCTTGAACCACAAATATTGCCTTATAACTTGTAATTGTTCCATTCTCTTCCAGCTTGTTTCTGAACACCCATTTTGTGCCAATCACAGTTCTATCTTCTAGTGGAGGAACTAGGTGCCACACCGTGCTTCTTTTAAACTGATTTAACTCTTCTTGCATGGAAAGTATCTTGTAATGCCTTGAAAACTCAAAAACTAGATCCGGGACTTAAATTAGAAAATCTGAAAAATCTGCAGAAAATGTCTTAGGATGACTCACCTAACGAGTTGTTGTGAGACCTAACGACTCGTTAGGTCAGTCGTGAGAAGGAGTAAGTATTGGTAAGTGAGAAGCAGTGTACTTGACGGATGGTGACCACAAATCGTGGTCACCAATAACGACTCGTTATGTCCCCCGTTACCAGCCCTAGTCAGTTGTTAGGCAGTGCACCTAACGAGTGTCACCATGAGTCGTCATCACAGGTAACGACTTTTTGTGTGACTCGTGGTCAAGCCTAGTATAGACGCTTCAGAAGTGAGACAGTGTGGTCCATGACTGGTGACCATGAGTGACCACGACTCGTTAGGTCCCTCGTGGTGACCTATAGAGAATTCTGGCAGTGTACTCCACGGGTCTAACCATGAGTTGTGGTTAGTCACCACGACTAGTCAGGTCACCCGTTAGGATCACCTTTAAGTTTTTTCCAGCGATTTTTTAAGGGCTATTTAGTAATTTCCTACTCTTCTAAGCTTTAAGCTGTGCCGTTTTGGACATAAATTCAGACTTATTAGAGGGTTTGAACGGTTTTCCCCTCATTCCCACTTAGACTTTTATAAAGATTTGCGTAAGTTTTCTCTCAAGAGCTCTCAAGCAAGGTCTAGGGTTCCTCACCAGTTGCAACCTTTCAAGTTTCTTTCTCCGGGGAAAATTTAGCCAGGTATGTGGGAATTCAACAAGGGAATTGTTCTTCCCTTGTGTCCCCCAAAATCTTTCCATAATCTCCCTATCAGTTTATAGCCCTGAGGTTTTTGATTACGAATAAATTTCATGTTATTTTTCGTGAATTTTGCCTGGAATAATATCCATGTTGATTGTTCATATTATTTTCATCAGTTCCTAACTAAATAGTTAATATTCTTGCCAAAGTGAACGTAAGCCCTAAATTTTCGAGTAATGATCATTGCGTATTAAATTTCGTCTAGCGAATGAAGTATGTTTTGGGATGAATTTCCTTATAATTCTTATTATATAGAGGATGAGCAAATATCCCATTGATAATAAAGATTTTTTCCTTGTCGGATGATATTTTTTTAAATTCTTGAGATTTTGCCATAATATGGAATTCCCGTGTTGTTGGAATGAGTTGAGTTCTCTACTAGTTGTTTAGTAACTCAATCCAGTTAGAATGTAGAATCTCTTCAGAACTATACATAAATTGTCACCTGATCAGTTTGACTTCAGTCCTTTTCTGAGGTGTCAGTGGTGCCTCCCAATTATTAGAATCAAACTCAGAATCTAGTTTATCGGTCCATTAGGCGTTCATGACATTTTAGATATATAGCTCTGACCAGCCCCAGGACCCCAATACAGTTTACAGTTTGTTTCTAAACGGTTACGACGCTTCTAGATAAGCAGCTCTGACCAGTCTAGAACCCAGTTTCAGAATCTAGTCTGATAAGACTCTTGGGGTACTTTCAGTTATGTTTCCCTGACTAGTCTTGGGCCCCAGTTTTGAGCTATCAGTCTAGTAGTTCAGTATAGGTTTCCAGTGGGTGTAGGACTTAGCACCGAGCGGGCGGGTGTTCCAGCGCACCCAGGTTTTCAGAACTATGTTGCTAGTGTAGGTTACAGTATTATTTGTCCTGATTTGCCCAGACTTTTGTGATCACCCAGTTCATGCCTTTATACCTTGACAAGGTATATTGGGTCCTACCGATGGTGTGTATACATCGGACTCCACGTCTAGCTCACGTGGTTATATGTCGGTTATAGACTCTTCCACTAGTCAGTCCAGTCTAGTCTAGAGTAAATAACTCAGTTCAATTCCAGTTCTACCAGTTTAACTCAGTTCAATATAGTATCTCAGACTCAGAATTTTCAGACTTAGGGCATGTCTTTGACCATCAGCCAGGGTCAACTTGGCCATTTCAATTTACATCAGTAGTTCAGTTCAGCTCATTTATTGGTCATTGCATGTCGTTTCAGTTCAAAGTTTGTATTTCAGTTATGCTTTCTCCCCACTTACTCAGTACATTCAAAGTACTTACGCATACTTTTATGCTGTATCGTTTCATGATACATTTGCAGGTTCCCAGACTCAGTAGCGTCAACCGCCACGATTCAGATCCTCCTCAGCCGCAGTTAAAGTGTGAGTCCTCATCATTCGAGGGCCTTATTTCATTTTGTTACAGTTAGCTTACAGTTTTTATTTATACTTAGATTCAACTGGGGGCTTGTCCCAGTAACTCATCAGATAGAAAGACTTCCAGACTACAGATGTTCAGATTTCACGTTTTAAGTTTTATCTTAAATTTCATCAAAATGTTTTTATGTTATTACTTCAAAATTTCCGCTGTGCATGTTTTACTCAGAATACCAGTGTATGATAGATCAGGGGTTGACATGGGGTCACTTGAGGCTTCAAGTACCGTGTTACGTCCAGGGTGTAGGCTCGAGGCGTGACATATCCAATCTTCATCAAGAAGAGCCTCTTTCACCTTTTTAGGCTCAATTTTTGACAGAAAGGCTTTAAAGGCACATAAATTCTTCAGACCTGATCTAGTAGTGATTTAAGATGTGAGGTGTAACACCCCAAAGTTTCTTAGGCCAAACCCAAACTTGGAATGAAAAACCCAAAAAGAAGAAGAAGAGAGAACCAGAAAATTTCTACCTTAGGATGACTCAACCAACGAGTCGTTGTCAGTAACAAAGACCCGTTGTCTGAGTCGTTGTCAACCCTACAGTTTTCAATCATCAGATTCAACAGGTGGTACAATGACCCATCGTTGGCAATAATAAGTCATTGTGTTGCCTGCCCTGTCAACCCCAAAATGTGATCAAAACTTTCTTTAAAATGATGAGCCACCTAACGAGTCATTTTTGGTTTAAATGACTCATTGCAGGAGGCCATTAGAAGGACTCCAGTAAGGGTAGAAATTCCTCCCAATAGCAACAAGTGGAACTAATGACTCATTGTCCCTTCTAACGAGTCATTGTTCACATCCATTGTCAAGCCCAGAACTCATTTAGGATTTCTAGTAGTGATGAAGAACAGTGACAATGAGCTGTTGTGTCAACCAATGAGTCGTTGTGTTATCCGTTGGGAAAAGTTCAGAAATTGTTGGAATTCCTTCCTTTGACTACGATTGGATATAATGACCTGTTGTTGCATTCAATGAGTCATCTTGTCCATCCTTTGGTCAAGTCTAGAAACAAAATTTTCAAGGCCCAGGACCAACAACTGGTCCCAATGAGTCGTGGTCATAACCTATGACTCATTGTGTGACCTGTTGGATCCCGACGACAGTTTTCTAGACTTTCTTCTAGGGAAATTTTTGTAACTTTTAGTTATTTTAATGCCTAAACTACGCCATTTTGTAGTTAATGTTCAAGGGATTTATGGGGTTGTAGATATTCCTCCCTTATTTCTCACCTTCCTCTCAAAAACCAGTATGTGGAAGACTTAGTCAGGCAGTTCAAGGCAAGAGCAAGGGTTTCAATTTTCTTCTTAGAGTCTCAAGTGTTTGCTCTGAGAATTCTTCTTAGGTATGTGGGACTTTAACAAGGATTTTCATTCTCCCCTATATCCCAAATTATTTTCAAAAAACTTTCTAAATTCTAGCCCTATAGAAGATTTGGAGCTTGGATTTTCAGTCAGTTAAGAAATGCTTAAAATCTTGTTATTTCTATGAATTTACATGATCATTCCTAGCTGAAATTCATGTATTAGTTTTATTCATACAAATTGCTTTCTTAACCCTAATCTTTAGTATGATATTTGAATAAAACTTTCATGATTTAGAACTCATATATAAATGCTGTATTGTTATGATATTTTCACTTGAATTATGAATGTTAGTATAGATATATGAATGAAAAGTCAGTGCTTTAGTATGTTTAGTCTCAGAAATAATGTCAGTACTCAGAATGTTCAGTAGTATTAGTTTATCAACATGATTGTCGTTCTTACACACTCACGACCCTTTCAGATAAAGAAGCTCTAACAAGTATTAGAACATATTTTCTTTTAGGTCCTTAGACTCTCGGAACACTTCAGACAAGTAGTTCTGACTTAGTCCTAGGACATCAGTTTCGAGCTATCATCCAGTTAGATATAACTAGGTTTCCAGTGGGAGTAGTACTTAGCACTGAGCGGGCCGGGATTCAGTGTACCCAGGTTCCATGAACCATGTTTCTAATGTAGGTTATTATCCCGAATAGGCCCCAAACAGTGATCACTCAGTTCAACCACTATACCCTGGCAAGATACAGTGGGCTTTCTCCGATGGGGGTATACATCAGACTCCATGTTTAGCTCACATGGTTACATGTAGATTATAATTTATTCCACTATACAGTTCAGTCTAGTATAGTCATGATACTCAATCTAATCCAGACTTTCAGATTTCATTCTATTTTACAGTATTACAATTCAACTTGCTATTGTGCAGTATATGTATGTTTTAGTTTCTTATCGCATACTCAATACATTCAAAGTACTGATCGCATATTTTCTATGTGCTATATCATTTTACGATATAGGCTCAGGTACCCAACCTTCACACCGCTACTAGTTCTCTCTCGGCGATTCCCAACAGCTTCAGTAGTGAGTCCTCATATGTCGAGGGCCAGAGTTATATTTCAGTTGTATTCTTTTGTTTAGTTTCAGACATTAGAGTTAGCTGGGGGTTTGTCGCAGTAACTCATCAATTCTTTGTAGAAGGCTTTCAGACAGTATTTATAGATTCAGCTTGGGTTTGCAGAGTTTGTTTAGATTTTGTATTATCCAGTACTTGTATATTTCCTTAGTCAGCTTCTGCTTTATTATGATTATTTTTCAGCAGATCAGTCTTAGTAGAACTATGCTTTACCATGGGTTTGCTTAGGGTTACTTATGACCTTAAGTACTGTATCGCGTCCAGGGTGTGAACTTGTATCATGACATAAGGTCTGTAAGAACATATTCAAGAGGATGAGATCCCTGATACTTGCAGCTTTTCAACATTATCCCTTGTGAAGCTTTAGCCTCTATGTCAGCTGTTTGCACTGGTGTTGAATCAGCTTCATGAATTTTTGTTCCCTCTGTTAGCGAGCTCACATTCTGTTCAGCAGTTGGACCAGGTGGTGTAACCTGTTCCTACGCATGTTCATCAGTTTCACATTCATCCTGCGTGTTAGTCTCAAAGATAATACTAGATTCATCAAAAATAATATGCACACTTTCTTCAAAATAATTTGTTTTTTATTCAAAATGCTGTATGCTTTATTGTGTTGGGAGTAACCTAAGAAGATTCCCTTATCACTTCTTGAATCAAACTTTCCCAAATTATCTTTTCTATTATTATGAATAAAGCATTTGCACCCAAAGATTATAAGATGAGAAATGTTAGATTTCCTATCCCTGAGTAATTCATAGGGAGTTTTCTCTAACAAAGGTCTAGTCATACATCTATTCACAATATAACATGCAATACTTATGACCTCAACCCAAAGATTTTTTGCAATTATCATTGTTCTATACATATCTTCCAAAGTTCTATTGTTCCTTTGTACTACTCCATTTTGCTGTGGAGTTTTTGGAGCAGAAAAATTATGATCTATTCTATTTGATGAACAAAATTATAAGAATTTAGCATTTTAAAATTCTGTTCCATAGTCAGATCTGATGAAAATCAAGAGCTGCCTATCTTCTTTTTCATCTTTTTATCAAAAATAGTGTAATATCCCGGAAGTCCCTAAGACTAGGGCAGGTCATTTCGCCGGGAGGGGACGAATGGGACAAGATGGGACGAGGGGAAGCAGGCCGGAATGAACCGGGACGGACCTATAGTCCCATCCCGTCCCACTATATTAACGGGACAAAGCAAGAAGAACAGGCGGACAGAGTTTCTGATT
>JACEIK010000146.1:215178-225417 GCA_018107945.1 Datura stramonium | reverse complement strand
AATTAGTACCGTAGCTCAATCCCTGTGGGATCGATACTTGGCTTTACTTAAGCCACTTTACTACTTGTTCGACCACGTGCACTTGCGTGTAGTTACCAAAACAACCGAACAGTCCCTGCCACTATCTAGCCCTGCCTGGGCCATGGTGGATCTACCTGCTCCTCTAGCTCGTTTCTATAGCTCTTACAAGTGTGTATCATGAGTCTGCAGGCTCTCTATTCATGCCTTCTTGCGCTCTCTTTTCTCTCTCTTCCTCTTCTTTTTCGGGGTCTCGTCTCTAACATCCTCGGAGACCCTATTTTACCCTTTTTCTTTCCATTCTCCTATGGGTTTCCATTAAGCCGCCAGATCAAGCTCCTCGTCTATATCAGCATCGAGTGCAAGAAGAGTGGGGGCTGCTATGACTGTCGGCTGCCGTGATGACAGCGCAGCCACTTGGCTCTGATGAGCCCCCAACTGCTCATGGAGGCTTCCTATATTAGTCTGATCGGCCATGCACATATTGAATCTGCTTTTGAACCCATATAATCTGGCATGTAGGGCCTGCGTAGCTATCTCTATCTCAGCCTTCACCCAGGGCTTAACATTCTCCATCACTAGCTGAATCTTCCTCTCGGCCATGGTCGGTCTCTTGGTCAGCTTTTGGAGAAATTCCTAAGGCACTAGGATGTACCCAGTTAGAGTCTAGCTCTGGAGGCTCGTAGGTGGTGCAGCAGAGGTGCTAGGAGCTGTATTTGAATGACCGGCATCCGCCGGTGTCTCACCCTGCTCCTGTGAGGTGGGGGCATTCACTTGTGCGCCCCCAACTAGCCGTGTTAGTGGGACTACGGTGGAATGTTGGGCCCGACTTACCGGGTTCATCTCATTCTGGATAAGGCTAATGTCAGCAATCCACTGTCCTCCAATTAGGCGCTCCTCACCATAATGCACCATAATGCCTACCTCCGTGCATAATCTGAAAACGAGACTCGGGAATGGGATGGTAGTGCTCAATCCCATAGCCGATCTCGCATCTCCGATGCAATGACCCTCGGAATGTTGATGGGGTATTTGGACATGATACAGGCCAGCAAAGCTGCTCTATCTGCGCTGAGGGTATTGTCATTAACCGTCGGTGCCAACTGGTGGTGCACTAACGTCCAGCAGGCCTTTGTTATGAAATTTAGGGAATTCTTCATGACCTTCTTGCCTCTAGTGACCCACTCTGCCTTTTCTTTGTCCTCAGCAATCACGTTGGACAACCACTGTATCTGCCTCCTCCTCTCATCAAAGATGAGCTACTTGATCTATTTCAATGCCTACACCCGATATTCATATTCTAGTGAAGCATGTGGTGGTATGAACTAGGGCCCATATAATATTCGAGCAATAGTACGCTCGGATATATCAACCTCTCCTCCTCTGACCAGGACGCTCTCTAGATTGGGCTGATCTTTCAACTTTTGCCCCTCTTTCGCCTTCTGCTCCATGGTTGCCAAATAGTTGGCGTAGAACTCCTGGACGATTTCTAGAGTGTATTGGTCCGGGGCCCTAGCCATCCAATCAAATCTGTAAAAGCTAAATATCCACTTCATCTCCTCCACCTGGTTCAATGAATTTTTTAGGATCCTCGGCTCTTCTTGAATGCTCTGCCTAGGTTTGTTTTTGGCGGTGAGAGCAATTCCCTATTCATATATCTCCCGGGCTCCTTGTACTCTCCACTGGATAGTGAGGTTCTCCCTAGACGGAGTCTACTCCTGCTCGGCATTTGGTGCCTCCTCCTCTGATTTGGAACTATTGCTTGAATCTCCAGATTGGGCCTCCTCGGACCCCTTTTCTTCATTAGAGCTACTTCCCGACTCTTAAGCTCTTTCCTCAGCTCCCTCCTTAGACTGGGGAGCATGGGTAGATGTGGCAGTGGCCGCCGCGGCTGGGCTTTGGAATTTTCCCTAGTAGTTCGGGTCCTATCAGTGTTCGCTATGTCAACCCTATATTCCTCTAATGAACCACTAGGGGAGCTTCCCCCTTGATCAGATTCAGAAATCTCATCAAGTAATATTCTTCGGATAGCTTCCTTTGATGCTTTACGCTTCATCGTCATTGTACCTGTGGAGAAAAGGGTTAGAATTCCATATCTGAAAAAAAGAAAGCAAGAAAAAAATATCTCTGTCGTTTATCACGGGTCGTACCTTGGTGGTACGATTTGTACTGAGACCCGTAATATCTCAGGTCAGTATCATGCCTCTGAGGTACGACTCGTACCATAAAGGTATAGTCCATACCATGAGTCGTATGAGGATGCCCCTTTAAAACAATTATTCTATATTTTTCCACAACTCATGATACGACCCGTAAATCGGTTCCACGAGTCATAGGAAGGATGGTACTGTCACTTGTGGACTTGACCCTTTTCAGATTCTTGGTACGTTTTCCAGGTATGACTCATAATAGTAAACCACAAGCCATACTAGGATTTGTACCTTGTGATTATTTCAAATTTGGCTTGGGACAGTCCCAACGAGTCATCCTACGAGTCGTAGTATGAAACCATGAGTCCTAGAAAGCCTTGTGAAGCCTGTCCCTGCCTTAATTTTGGTTCAGTTTGCGGGGGGTTTTAGTTTAAGGTTGGGTACTCAGAATTCCCCAGGTCCAGACATGCATTTAACAAGTTTTACATCTACTCATTCCTCCCCTTTTTAATCACGACCCGTAACTTCAATTTTTAACAGTTCAATGCACAATTTTCACAAGTTCAAGCTCCTACCCAGTCGTGCACAACTTTTTTACATCCCTGGTCGTTGTCCTTTTCTAATATTTTCAAGCATTGAGAGGACTCTCAGGGGGTTTAGCAATTTTACATCAAGCACACAAGTTATATCTATCAATTTCGAAGAAATACACTTACTTGAATGTTGGTACTTCAATTGTCAATTAAGACTAGGGTTTGACTTGGGGTTTTCGATGTAATATTGAGCAAGAACTTGTTCAATTGATTCTTGATGATGAGTTACAGGTATGAGGAATTCATGACTTTAGGTTTTGAGATCATGGGGGAAGGGTACAACGCGTTTGAGCTTTTATAGGCTATAGGGCCGATTTTTAAAAATCTAGGCCGAGTCGGTTAGATTTAAAATTTTTGACCCGTCACAACTTGTACCATGAGTTGTCCCTTAGACCCGTAACATAGATATTGAGAAACTTACTGGTGGACCTATGAGCACATCTGACTCGTACAATTGGGGTACGATTCATACTATGACTTGTAGATCTTTTGTTTTCATTGTGGTCTATGCCTTGCATAGTTCATAGTCACAGTGATTACTATGACCCGTACGATGAGGTTACAAGTCATAGGACCAACTGTACCCTGAACTTATGCATAGAAGTACATCTCTGGTTCTCACCACAACTCGTGCTACGACTCTTACAACCCTCTCATGAGTCGTACTGAGAGTCGTAGCACCTGCCTGTTCAGCAATTTTTCTGCCACCTGTTATTTTGTCTCCCCTGCTCGCAAAACACACATTAGTTAATTAACTGGGTTGCCTCCCGAGAAGCACTTGAGTTAACATCGCGGCACAACGCAGGTGGTTCAGTTACTCAGAATTCACCAAACCACCACATGGGTTGCCTTCCAAGAAGCGCCTGATTTAACGTCGCGGCACGACGCAAGTCTCTTTACTACTCAGACTTCGTTAAAGAACTCAGATTAATCTTTTATTGTTCCTCAAAACTTGATAAAAATTCACAAAAATTATTCTTCACATATCTACTAACTCGATTTTGTCCTTCTCTAACTAAAATAAAACATAAAATCTATTTAAACAAACATTAGAAACCTTTTCCTAATCTAACAAGAAATTTTCTATATCTAGTGCCGACTGTGTCACAATTGGACCTACAACTCGCGGCAGGATTGTATGGATCATACCTGTTTCTCGTAAGTCCTTGGCTACTTTGGCTAAGTGTTGACAAGCTGGTACGACTCGTACCTTCATCCTACGAGTTGTACAATGCTTCTGTGGTTTGACCATGAGAACTCTGACATCTTCTGAAATTCTCCACGAGTGTTGTGGTACGACTCATACCTTCTTCCTACGACTTGCACTGTCTATAGTGTCTATAGTTCTGCCAAGTATTGAAGAATCTTTTGAAGTTCACCACGGCTTATGGTACGGTTCGTACATTGATGCTACGATTCGTGAGTCCATCCATACCAGGAGTCTGCCTTTATGCAATTTCCTCTCGGTAATTCCACGACTCCAGTTATGGCTCATACTGAGAGTCGCATGTTGCCTTCGTCTCATTTCAGCCTTCTGAATTTCATCACGGTTCTCAGTACGACTCATATAATCAAGGTACGGCTCGTACTGAGACATGTACTTTGGCTGATTTTCTGCATTTTAAGGCTTCTTTTGCACATATTTTCTCCAACACTTATTTTCCTTGAAATCAAAGTAAAAGTGCCTCATATCCATATAAACATACCTAATTCCATGATATTTTATCAGTTTTAAGCATTGAAAGTGTTGTAAACTCACAGCACATCAAGGAGATGATTTAGGCATTTCTTTGAATGAGCCTAATTTGCAATCTTTGTTTTACCTACCTTAACGTTTAATTCTAGTTATCCCTATTAAGCCTTTTGCCTATTCTTTTCTAGCCACAATATAAGTTGAATCCCTTTCTTTTAATAAACTTGAATTTGATCCAAAATTCCTAAGCACTTGAGTGAAAATGCAAAAAAATTAAAGGAATGAGAATTGTGGGAAAAAAGGGAAATAAAAGTTGTGGAAGTTGAAGAAAACATTAAAGGTACACTTATTTAAAATGCATAAGTGCTGGTAGGGAGTAAAAGATCACAAGAAGAATAACAAGTCTAATATGTGATTACTCATTACTAATATGATAAGTGTTATTAATGACATGGGGAAACAAAAGAGGAAATTGATGAGTTGAAAATAATAAGAGGAGGAGTAAAAGAAGAGAAGGTGATTAATGAGTGAATTGTGATATACTAAAAGCGCTTAGGGAAGAGAGTCACTATTACTAGCCAGAATAGTACCTACCTGTCCCTTAGCTTACATTACAACTCGATAATTCCTACTTGATCTTACTTCTAGATGTTCCTAAATTAGTGGAGTAAACAATAAAGGCAAGCTTATGGGT
Organism: Datura stramonium; assembly: GCA_018107945.1. Taxonomy (NCBI): domain Eukaryota; kingdom Viridiplantae; phylum Streptophyta; class Magnoliopsida; order Solanales; family Solanaceae; genus Datura; species Datura stramonium. The sequence continues at coordinate 220,269 of JACEIK010000146.1, read as the reverse complement.
CAGTAAATGTTGCATGTGAATTCTTTGTGAGAGTGAGATTAATTCTTATTCATATACCCATGCTTATTATAAATTGTAAAACTTGTGAGTGAAAATTCATATCTCTCTTGTTGTAAGGGCATATGTTTGAGGAAGGATGAAATTCATGTCAGATTTCTTGATTAGTTAAATTGCATGAGTTTGCTAAGGTTTCAGAGTCGATTCTTGAGGATAGAAGGTCTTGATTTGGTTATATGTGAATTTAATTTGGATGTATATAGCATGATATATTTTAAACTTGCTATCTGAACCAATCATTGCAGCCTTAGCTTGAGTCGTCTTGCTTCAACTGGTAATGTGTGAGTCCTTCATGTGTATGAGATGTAATAGAGTTGTTCCGGAACAAACAAGGCTTTTAGTGTGGAGTAGTTATCCCGGGCATATTTACATGTCCAAGTGATATTTTATGACTTAATTTTAACCATGTTTGTTAATTAAATTAATTATATTCTCATGTAATTTTGTATAATCGCGTGCATGAACTAATCAATGTGATTAGCCTATGTTTGTAGGTGAATAATGTTAAAGAGGGCGAGGGCTTAAATATGATGATGCATGAGAAACAAGAAAGCTCAAAATGAGTTTTGAAGAAAAGGCATGAAGGAAGCATGAAAGAGTCAATGTCGCACTATCCAGCGTGCCATGCCGGTAGACCTGTGCGACCAGCGCTGTGTCACACAGGTGTATGCGTGCAAGATGGCATGCCAGGCAGTGTGCCTACGCGTTGGCTCTGTGCCACTCCAGGCCCTCCTGCGCCCCAGCGTCTGTGCCATGCCAGGAAAGAGTTGTGTCCAGCAACATGCCATGCCCGATGGCACTCGGCCAGCATCATGCCAATGCCTAACATCTAGTGCGGCCTCAAGATAGCTCTGTGTCATGCCAGCATATTGCTGCGATGGGCAGCGTGGCACGGAGGCATATCTCACATGACTAAATTTTGTAATTTCCTACTTAGTATAAATTAAACACTTGGTTATGTTATATCATTATCATGATTTTATTTTGGAAAAACACTGAGGAGTGAAGGGAGAACGGAGGAAACTCACCTACGGTTCGTCTTTCTTTAATTTTCTTTCATCCATTCTTGTAAGTACTTGAATTCAAATATGTTTTTGAACTCTTGTACGAACATAAGTGGATAAAACTCTTCTTCTAGGGTTGAGGCCACATGACATGAGTGTTTTTGCTTAATTTCATCGTTGGTTCAAGTTTTCAATGTTGTTTGTCTTACATTCTTGATTTAATCATTTTAATGCTTGATCACCATTACAATGTACTCGTTAAGCTTAGGAAAAAGTCAAAAGATCAAACCTATGTTAGAATTAAGAATGCAGAAAGCAAGTTCAAAGTCTTCAAGACTTGATTTGCAGTTAGGATAGAAATATACCTAATTCTCCTTGTTTGTTTATAAAATGGGAAGATAGCTAGACACACCGAGTTAGAATCGTCACATCGCCGATTGTAGAAGTAGTTGTGAAACTAAGTTACGTTAAATTGTTAGAGGTTCGAAATTCCATAACCAGGGGCATTAACCCTGTAAGCCACTCCACAGGAATAATTGCGTATGAACTAGGTTGTCACATCCTCGCTCAATGATGTAGCTGTGAGGCTAGTTTGTCTGTGTTTAGAGGCTCAAAAGAATATGAACATGGCAATTAACTTTGTGAGATGAAAAATGAAATTTCATGATTTAACCAGTGTCAATGTAGCAACATGATTGTTAGGTCTTAACACTAGATGCTTCTTACCATTGTTTTCCAATTATTTTATGATCACCTTTAGATTTAGAAACAAAAATCCAAATCTTTGAAACCAACACTTGTGAAATTTAATTTAACACTTGAACTCAAATTTTTTCTAAATAGACTAGTCCCTATAGGTTCGACATCCGGCACTTCAAGAGTCACTGTATTACTTGTACAACCGCGTATGCTTGTGTGTGCACTGGGGCACAACCCTCAGCAATAATCTCCCCCACAATTATGTGCCTTTGATCCATGATGCATGCCACCAATATTGCAGTCTCAATGGGAACATGAATTGTGTTCTTGAAGGGAATAATACAAGCACATACCAAATCGAGCCACATTCATGCTTCAAATTTGAGATCATGTCGGTGAATCACGCCCTTTGTTATAGCCTAATACGGTTGATCCACAACAATTATCTCGGCCACCCATTCAAATTTGATCATCTTTGTCATCCAATTTTCTTTTGAAATATTTACTTGGATGCACTGGGTTTGCCCAATAAATAAAGTTGATTTTCTCCGGGGTGATGGGAACTTCTTGTCAACTCTGCCTTTATGTTTCAAGATGTCCTGTCATTCCCTATAAGAGGCATAAAAATCCTTCACCAACTCGGGAAAATAAGGAACCAAGGGCATTATGAAAGGCTCCCAATCTCGAATTTGAAATTAATCATAAATATCTAGAAAGTCTTCCTTGAAGGAATCAATCTCAAATCGAGCTTTTGCAGTGATAGACCAGTGTTCTTTACACTAAACATAATAATTCTTCATTTTATTAATCCCAAAGTGGAGTTGATCAATCTGCGTTTCCTCATTAGACTTTGCACCTGGAGTTGTGGCATCAGTTATTGGTGCTTTTCCTTTGCGGCGTTGTTGAGAGGTGGACATGATGCTGTAAATAAATGTTAGCACCGGCGACTCAAGCAGCGAAACACAGGTAGAAACCCGTGAAATGCAGCTGAGTTGTAGGTCTAGGCAGTTCTTGGTGCTAAACTTTTATCTCTCTGGCACTACACTGGCATTTCACCAGTCATCATCCACGAAGCACTGGAAAAACGCGGGTGCTAGGCAGTGGCCTAAAGCCTCAAGCCCTTCACCTGCACTTCAGCCAGCACTTCGTCGGTCTTGACCGGTGTTTCGTACGTGACATGCCATCCACCAGCTCTGTCTCAAACCAATTAGCCAAAATTTCTCTCCTAAAACAAACCTTACTCACACCCTCTCACATTAAGATTCACTCATTTAAACAACAAAATAAACAAAACATGACAATTTGCCCTTAAGAACTATGTCACATGATCTATCATCGGACAAATCATGCTTTTTTAGCACCTGGGGTTACTTATACTTCACCCTCAACTATTACATCCAACACACACTTCCCTTATACTTTCAACCAAAATGAACACTCACAGAAACAATATGCAATTAATATTCCACCCCCAACATACCCACATAATGAGAAATATTCCACAACAAAAAAACACAAAAATGGGTAATGGGGAACGTGAGTATTGAAAATATCAAATGCAACATGATTCACATTCTCAACAGTCAGCAAGATTAAAGTAATGTAAAACTCATGAACACATACCAACTTGAGACTTGAGAAATGAAGAAATTAAAACTTTGTACTTGCCCAACAATGATGTTCCAAAGAGTGAAAGCTTATTTTGCTAAGAGAGAGTTTGAGTGGGTAGTAGTGAGAAGAAGAGTGAGGATGGGGGTTTATATAGGTTGAAGAGAGGGAGAGTGATTGGGTAGTAAAAAGGTGGGTGTTAATGGTGGGTTTTAATGGAGGGAAGTTGGGAAGGTAGAAAGTTGTGGGAAAGTGAGTTGTTGGGAAAGAGGAAAAGTGAAAATGAAGGGTTTGTGTGGATTTAATAGAAAGTTTGAAAAATTTTAAAAACCATGGGTCGGGTTCATCAATGGGTCGGTCAAGATTTTAAATAAAATACATACCTCTACCTGTGTTGAACTAGCGGTCGTCAGTGGTACCGGCGTTTCACCGCTTCAAGCACTGGTGGCCTCCACTTGCACCCAGTTCACTATTTGAAAGTTGCAGTTGACTGGTGGATCATGGGTTATCACCTCCATTCCACCGGTGGCTCACAGTTCGTAACTCCCTTCTTAGGTACACTGGTTGAAACCGGCAATAAACTGGTGGTTCATAGATCAACACCGGTATTTCGCCGATGGATCACCGGTTCTCTCCTCTTTTCCCTCATATTTTGGGCTCCACCTATGTGTGGGCGGTGTTTTGCGTTTGAGAACCTGCATTTCGAAAGTCTTGTGTTGTTAGTGCCCTGTTTTTCTTTCAACTCATTCTTCATACAATCTACCTACAAAACTAAAATCAACAAAACATCAAAGAATCAAACATGAAAACACTTGGGTTGCCTCCCAAGAAGAACCTTACTTAACATCATAGCATGAAAAAGGTGTTTTTCTATGGCTCATCAAGATATGCAACTTCCACCGTGTTGATTTCTGCCAACACTCCCAAATATTTTTTAACTCCTAGGACATTCACTTTGAATCTCACCCCCATCATCTCTTTCAAGCTCGATGGCTCCATTCTCAAAAACTTGGGACACCTTAAAGGGACCCAACAACTTATACTTAAGCTTTTTAGGAAATAACCTTAGCCTAGAGTCGAAAAGTAGTATCCTCTCTCCCGGGGTAAATTCCCTTAGCCAGATTTTCTAATCATGATAGTACTTCATTCGGTCTTTGTATATTGCAGCATTTTCATAAGCCCTCATCCTGAACTCGTCCATCTCATTGAGATTTCACTCGCCCCTAAATGGCCTTCCCCCAATCAAGGTTTAAACTCTTCAAGGCCCACATAGCCTTATTATTACACCCCGTAAATTCCCGGCACATAGATGGCCTATTCGCGTGTTGGTTAAGAGTATTTGAAAACCATACATGCTAGAAAAAGGCCCAGACAAGCGCCAAGTCGGCGCGTCGCAAGGCAAAATGCGACATATAAATTGCATTCCAGGAATACAACTTATAAATCGCATTCCAGGAATGCGACTTATAAATCGCATTCCCTGAATGCGACTTATAAGTCCCAAGTATATAAAGCCACACTTTGGTTTTTAAGTGACTTATATCATTTGATATTTCCAGAGTTCGTAAGAGACAGAGAGAAGACGAAGGAGGTAATATATTATCGTTCGATTACGCTGCCAACCGTAGTCCAAATCTAAATTAACCTCAGGTACCGAGGTATTTAGCAGCAGGGAGCATTCCTACGGATTTTGTTTCGCGAAATACGATCGACGAATCGTCGA
>JACEIK010000146.1:188788-206203 GCA_018107945.1 Datura stramonium | reverse complement strand
TTCACAGGTGGCTATAGGCCCAGTTGGCCGGAGGCTGTGTTTACAGCCGTTATATAGCCCTTTGTTTCCAGGAACTTGAGATAGAGCTAGCCAGGCACCAAATGTGTCTAGGCCCACCAGATAGTAGTCCAAGTCTTACTAGGGCACCAGGTGCCAGTCATACCCCCCAGGGCGGGGCGTGACACTTATGCTCCAATTCCACCGGCAAATGGAAAGCTTTGCCAAAGACTAATTGATATGGGGACATTTCGATTGGCATTTTATATGCGGTCCAGTATGCTCACAAAGTGTCATCGAGTTTCCTTGCCCAGTCTATTTTATTGACATTGATTGTTTTAGTCAAGATAGACTTGATTTCCCAACTGGACACTTCTGCTTGGCAACTAGTCTGAGGACGATAAGGGATAGCAACCTTGTGCTTCATGCCATACTTTGCTAACAAGGCACTGAACAATCGATTGCAAAAATGTGATCCTCCATCACTGATGATAGCTCTAGGGGTGCCACACTGTGAGAAGATGTGCTTCTTTAAAAAGGTTGTCACGCTCCTTCCCTCATTGTTGGGCAACACCACAACTTCCACCCATTCAGATACATAGTCAATGGCCACCAGAATGTAAGTGTTTCCATAATAGCTCGCAAAAGTCCCCATAAAATCGATTCACTATACATCAAACAATACCACCTCTAGGATTGGTGTCAAAGGAAGATCATGTCGCCTAGAAATACTTCATGTTCATTGACATCGATTACACTGCTTAACAAAGTCATGGGCATCCTAGTGGAGCGTAGGCCAATAAAATCCATGTTGTAGCACTTTTAACGTTGTCCTCACACTCCCGTAATAACCTCCAACTGGTGAGAAATGACAAGCCTCGAGGATTGGCACCATTTCAACCTTTGGGACACATCTATGAATTATACCATCGGTACAACTATGGAAGAGGTGTATGTCATCCCAATAAAACTTTTGAACATCATGCATGAATTTCTTCTTTTGGTGAAAGGTCAATCTGTCAGGAGTGATGTTGCTCGCCAAGTAATTAGCAAAATCTGCGAACCAAGGTGTTAGATCATTGGATGCAGCCAAAATATGCTTGTCAGGGAAGTTCTCATTAATCTCCTCATGTACAACTGACTTACCATCTATCTCTAGGCGAGATAGATGGTCAGCCACTTGATTCTCGCATCCCTTCCAGTCCTTTACCTCAAAATTGAATTCTTGGAGCAAAAGAACCCACCTAATAAGCCTGGGTTTAGCATCTTTCTTTGTCATTAAGTATCTGAGTGCAGCATGGTCCGTGTGCACCACAACCTTGGTCCCTAGCAAGTACGCCCAAAAATTTTCAAATGCAAACACTACTACGAGCAGCTCTTGTTCTGTCACTGTGTAGTTTGCTTCTGCATCATTCAGGGCTTTGATGGTGTAGTAAATTGGGTAAAAAATCTTTTTCGTTCTCTATCCAAGAATTTCCTCTAATGCTACACCACTGGCATCATACATTAATTCAAAGGGTTTCGACCAGTATGTGCGGTGAGGATTGGAGCGGATACAAGCTTCTCTTTCAATTTCATAAAAGCCCTCATACAATCCTCATTGAAATTAAACTTTGCATCTTTTCCAACAATCAAAATAAAGAATGTGCTATCTTGGAGAAGTCTTTGATAAAACGATGGTAAAATCTAGCATGTCCCAGAAACCTCCTAATTCCCTTCACAGTTTTTGGCGGAGGTAATTGAGCAATGGCATTAATTTTAGCTTGAGCAATGGCATTTATTTTAGCTTGGTATACCTCAATCCCTTTCTCAGAAATCTTGTGCCCCAGAACAATACCTTTTTTTACCATGAAGTGACACTTTCCCCAATTAAGTATCCAGTTCGTTTCCTCGCATCTTTTCAACACCTCTTCTAGGTGAACCAGACAATCTTCAAATGAATTTTTCACAACTGAGAAATCGTCCATGAAGAATTCCATATTTTCTTCTACCATGTTCGAAAAGATTGACATCATACACCTCTGGAAAGTGGTTGGAGTATTGCAAAGCCCGAAAGGCATCCTCTTAAATGCAAAAGTTCCATAAGGACATGTAAATGTGATTTTCTCTTGATCTTCTGGGGCAATAGAAATCTTATTGTAGCTTGAGTATCCATCAAAAAAATAATAATATTCTTTCCCAGCCAAGTGATCTGGTATTTGGTCAATGAATGGGATTGGAAAGTGATCCTTCTTGGTCCACGAGTTCAACTTGCGATAGTCCATGCATACCCTGCATTCGATAACTGGACGTGTTGCAATCAATTCATTCTTCTCATTTGGTACCGCTGTAATTCCCCCTTTCTTCGGCACATATTGGATTGGGCTTACCCAACTGCTATCAGCTATTGGGTACACAACTCCAGCATCTTCCTTTTGATAATTTATTTCTTGACTACCTCTTGCATTAGTGGATTCAAGCGTATCTGATGCTTAACTGAAGGGCTATAATATTCCTGAAGGTTGATCTTGTGAGTACAAATACCTAGAGGTATATCAGTGATATCAGCTATAGACCACCCTATTGCTCAGATATGCTTCATCAAGACTGCTAGAAGTGCTTCCACTTGTTTGTTATTGAGCTTAGCTGAGATAATCATCAAGAGTGTCTCATTTTCCCCCAAATATGCATACTGCAAATGGGCAGGTAGTGATTTAAGCTCTAAGACTGATGGTGAAATGATAGATGATTGTGATGGTGGAGTTGTTCGATTCTTGAGGTCAAGATCAAGTTTCTTTGGTTGAAAAAATTAGGTTCCCAACCCTTTGCTAACATGACACACCTCTTCCAACCCTCCACTGTTCAAGAGAATGCTTTCAAATGTTTCCTTCAAAATTTCTTCTTCCATCCTCCATTCTATGGCTTCTTCCTCCATATTGGTTAGGAGTGGTGAAGTATTTTCTTCCTTCATCACCTTTTAGGTTGTCATTTGAGTTGCTAACAAGTTTATTCTGCCTTCTAACTATCTAATGGACACTTCATGGTCTTTCACCTTTTGAGTGAGGTCTAAGATATCACTTCGCAACTCCTAAATCCCTGAATTAGTCGAAATAACTCGCTCAAGCACAACCTCAAGCATGCTTTTAATGCGGGATGAGAAGGACTCTTCACTCCCCTGACTACTCATTTCAGCTGTACAAATAGAGCTCCAACCTTGATTTTCATTACAATGATACCAATAGCCCTGGTTGGCTTATTGATACCTCATATGAAAATGCATCATACAATTTTCTAACAGCTCGATTTGCTTCATCACTACCATCAACATAACATCTTTTCTCTCCTCCCTCCTTCATATTTCATCCATCAATCGGAGAGATTCAACATAAGACGCCCCTTCGAGATTCGAATTATCCTTTCAAAGGGGCTCATTATTACACTAAAGATAATTCAACAATGGGAGAACAAAACACAAGACGCTAAATTAATTCAACTCAACAATCAACTAACTATTCCCCGGCAATGGCGCCATTTTTTGATAACGTCCAAATTCATTCCTCATAAAGAAAGAGTGTGAATGGTCATTGGCAAAACAAATATACCCGACGGGTGTCGGGGTCGAATCCCATAGGGAATAGTACTTAGACGGTACAAAATTTGTCTATCAAGTCAAACTAAGAAGCATCATTATATTGAACGAAACAAATAAAAATTTAGGGGTGCAAAAGATTACAATTGAAATGCAAAAGCAACTATTGATCAATCAACAAGATAACCAAATTGAATTATAAATTTGAGCAAGATCTAGGGGTATGCTTTTGAATGAGGCATCAATTGGATTGGAATTGACTAGGAAATTGAATTATTACTCATAAATATAAATAATCATGGACAAGGTGGCACCCGATATTTTTCAACCACTTGGGTGCCTTTTGCCTCGGGTTTTCTCAAATCCCAAGGTCCAACCAATATATCCATTAAGAATTAGGTCAGATTTGAGCTATTTCTAACCTCAAATCTCTCATGGGTGAATGATTATGGATTTTAGCTATCTCTAGCCTAATCCCACACAATCAACACCTAATTACCCACCATTGCTTTCTTACCCATACTCAATTTCTCTTTTTCAATAAAAAATAAAGTAGACATAACCCACATTTACAACTATGGGTAATTGAAATATAAATTGGGAGAAAGTAACAGATTTATATTAAATGAGTAACTATAAGATCAATCTAGCAACACCCAATTCAATTTAACCTCAATCATGCACACACCCCTAGCAAAGAGATTTAGCTACTCATTGATGAGAAATACGACATTATAATAACAATTAAAATCATAATATTCATCATCAAGAGTTAATTTCAAGCTCACAGTTGTCTTCAATGGAGGTTTTTACCTTGAACAAGAATAAGAAAAAGCTACTCAATATTTCTCTCTCTAACTTTCTACAAATCTGGAATGGAATAATATGGTACTTTCTAAAGAATGTACAGGAATAGGTAAAAAATGCTCCTCAAATTCTGTACTGGATGATTTTGTCCTCCTAAAGGCGACCTCACTTGTGAGTCATCGGCGTTCCGCCGGTGCCCATCCGCGGAATGCAGTTGCATTGCAGGTGCGAGGGCAGTGACTCTGGGTCTACACAGTGTTTGCACCGGCGGTTCGCAGGTGTTGACCCGTGTTCTGCCGGTGCACCTTCCACTCTGGTCCAGTATTCTCCTGCATTTCAGCCGGTTTCCATCTGGTCAAGATTCAGTCCTCTTCTTTAATTTCCTTGCCTCTATCCAAGTTCTTGCTTTCTCTCCTTAAATTAAATACCTACAAAAACTAAAGAAAAAGAGCATAAAATCCTCTCAAATGACTTGAATACTAAGCAAAAGCACATGCCTAAAAGCCTAATGAGTTGGTAAATTACCAACTCATCAAACTCTCAAACTTGAACCATTGCTTGTCCTCAAGTAATGCAATTCTTTACATCTGAACTTTAGGAACAAGCATGTCATATGAGATTATGCACAAGGGACCACTACAACCTAGACAACCCAAAGCTCTCTCACCAACACAAATAAAAGAGGATACTTAATACTTTATGCAAATGCTTCAAGAGATAACTAAAATCAATTGGCATGATTCACATTTGATTCCTTCATTCAAAACAAGGGGCATTGTTGGTCACAATAACCTTATAGAGCATCTTAAGTCATTTAAAATTCACATTCAAAGTTTGCCTTCAAGATCACTACAATCTTGTCTCAATCATATCTTTTGGCACGTCCAAGCATGTCACCCAAGGAGGTGATGTTACTCACAACAAGAGAGAATCTCATTTAGTTATCAAGCAATTCACACTCAAGGGATTATAGAATAAAACAAATACACTCTCTTACAAAGAAATTCTCATGCAAAATAAAAACATGTGAGGTCCACTTTTAAGCCCAAGAAGGTCATTAGTACCACCAGGTGTCTGCAACTCATTCATATAGATTTGTGTGGTCCCATGAGAGTCACAAGCAGAGGAGGCAAGAGATATGTATTTTTCATTGTGGATGATTATATCAGGTTCACTTGGACATTGTTCTTGTCATCTAAAGATGAAACATTTGACGTATTCTCCATATTTGTCAAGAAAGAGTAGAAGAAACTCAACAATGAACTGGTGAGCATTAGGTCAAATCATGGAACTGAGTTTGAAAACTCAAAATTTCTTGAATATTGGGCATATGCAAGTATTGATCACAATTTCTCAACCCCAAGATCTCCACAACAAAATAGGGGTAATTGAAAGAAAGAACAGAACCTTGGAGGATATGGCTAGAACCATGTTGATAGCTAGTGGACTACCTCAAGACTATTGGACTGAGGTAGTCAGCACTGCATGCTACTTGATTAATAGGTGTATAATCAGACCACTACTAGAAAAAACTCCCTATGAATTATTAAAGGGAAGAAAGCCAAATCTGGCTCATCTTAAAGCATTTGGGTGCAAGTGTTTGTTCACAAAAATGGCAAGGACGCATTGGAAAAATTTGATGCCAAGAGTGATGAAGGAATTTTCCTTGATTACTCTCCGCATAGCAAGGCATACAAAGTCCTGAATAATAAACAAACTATGTGGAGGAAAGTGTGCATGTAATATTTTATAAACAAAAAAAAAGTGGACATGCTGAGTACATAGAAGGAAATAGAAGAGATTGTTATGGCACCAACTACAAACTCTGGGGTGGAACCAAGTACACAGGATGAGAGCACTCAATCTGAACATCTAGACACTTCCAGGACACTAAATGAACAAGGTACCACATCCGATAAAGCACAACATGATACTACAGAGGAACTAGAACTAATGACTACTTAGAAAGAAGGACTTGGTTCATCATGTGAAGCAGATCACCAAGAGACACAAGAAGGAAACTGGAAGCATATAAGTTTGCATCCAATATAGAACATGCTTTCCCCGTTGGACTCTGGGATACAGACCAGGTCTAGGCTGAGGAACATGCGTGCATTTTCAGCATATTTATCCATGATATAGCCAAAAAATGTAAAACAGGTGTTGTTGGATGCAAACTGGATCATTGCTATGCAGGAAGAACTGGAGCAGTTCAAACGCAGTAAGGTGCGGAACCTGGTTCCTTGTCCAAAAGATACAATAGTTATAGGAACCAGGTGGATCTTTAGAAACAATCTTAATGATTAGGGGACCATTGTCAGAAATAAAGCTAGACTGGCAGTCTAAGGGTATAACCAGGAAGAGGGTATTGATTATGATGAGACCTTTGCTCCTGTGGCTAGGATGAAAGCTATCAGAATACTCATTACCTATACCACACACATGAGATTCAAACTATTTCAGATAGATGTGAAAAGCGCTTTCCTAAATGGTTATCCACAGGAAGAAGTTTATGTGAAGCAGCCCCTAGGATTTAAGGATCATGAATTTCCAGATCATGTGTACAAACTGAAAAAGGCATTTTATAGGCGCAAACTAGCTACCAGGGCATGGTATGACAAGCTCTCAAGTTTTCTCTTCGATAGTGGGTACAGTAGGGGAATATTGACAAGAACCTATTCCTCAGAAAAAAGGGAACGAACATTCTTATTGCACAGGTCTATGCGATGATATCATATTTGGAGCCACTTATCAAGCTCTATACAATGAGTTTGTTAAGCTCATGAATAATGAGTTTGAGATGAGTATGATGGGAGAGTGGAATTATTTCCTGGGGCTACAGATCAAGCAGTCAAAGGAAGGAACTTCAATTCACTAGCAAAAATATATCACGGAACTACTGACCAAATATGATATGGAGAATTCCAAAACAAGTGATACTCCTATTAAAATCACTACCCCGCTGGATACTGATGAACCTAGTTTAAAGTTTGAGAAGACAAAGTATAGGGGGTGATTGGATCTCTTCTGTATCTGACTACTAGCAGACATGACATAGTGTTCAGATTGGGGTTGTGTTCAAGGTTCCAGTCAAATCCAAAGGAGTCTCACATGAAGGCCATCAAACGCATTTTGAGGTATCTTAAAGGTCCAATGGACCTAGTTCTCTGGTATCCTGTTAGTGATTCCTTCAAACTTGTTGGGTATGCAGATTCATACTATGTTGGGTTCTTGGTAGATAGGAAGAACACATGGGGGATGACAGACCTTTTGGGACCTTGTTTGATCTCTTGGCAATAAAAAACAAAATTCGGTGGCTTTATCTACAGCAGAAGTTGAGTATGTTGCGGTCACTTTATCTTATGCTCAAGTATTGTGGATCGGGAAGCAATTGAAAGATTATAGAATCAAGATGGATAGGATTCCCATCCTATGTGACAACATCAGTGCTACTAACATGGCAAAGAACTTGGTTCACCACAAAAGGACCAAACATGTTGATGTGTGCCTCCACTTTCTGAGAGACAATATGGAAAAGGAAAATATTTTGATGGAGTTTTGTAAAACTGAGGACTAGGTGTCTGACATAAATACTAAGGCTTTGGGATGGGAGCCTTATGAGAAAATTCATGTGGGGCTTGGACTCATCAACCTCAACTAAAACTGTGCATCTCTCTCTTTTTCACTTTTGACTAGAAATTAGTTTATTCTTATGCTCATTAGGTATTATTGTATGTTAATTGCTAATCCAGTTTTGTTCCATTAGTAGGATCACACCTCAGTCAAAATACAGTATATGTGTTCTTGTTGATGATGTGACCCCTATTTTCTAAACTAATGCAGATTGGATAAGACTCAAGAAAAGAAATATAGGAGCAACCTGGTCCCTCCATAAGCTAAGTTGTATATTCCTTCTCCTTTCTCATATGTGTTGATATATAGTCAGAGAATAAAACCACTTTACAAATGAACCTGGTCCAATTCTTCATGTCATGATGTGGAACTAAACATATTTTGTCTGTCTTTTAAAAAAGGTGAGAAAACGTGTACCCTTCTCTCCTAGTGTCAGTTCCTTGGTTCTTGGTAACATTCATATCTTGAACAAGGTCCATCATTACCACATCCCATCCTTATTAATCCCAAAAACTTTCTCACTTCCCCAACAACTCTTTATATTTCCAATACTTCTCATTCTATTCCCCATCTGCATCACAGCCAAATTGTCTTGTCCTTGGGGTTTCAAGATTCCTCTTGTTCAACTTTTTCTATTCTCTCTTGTACTTGAAAATAGATTCTTCTTTCAATACCCCATCTTCCATTAGTGTTACTCTTTCCGACACTACCCTTCCATCCACTCATGGGGAACCTCTGTCGGCACTAGGTACATCTTCCTTTACTCCTCCTAGCTTTGAAACCCTTTCTTCCACCCCAGTCCCTCCAAGCATTGAAATTCCTACAACTAATATTCCTAGAGTCAACCCAAACACTGGATTGGGCACTGATGACATTTCTGTTCTCGATTTTTCAAAGGGTAAGGCTAAAGAGGGCACCTCAGAGTGCAATGGACTAAGTGGGTACAATGGAAGATGATGATGTTCCCTTAATTACTAAGTTGGAGCATCTCAAGACTAAGGCAACGAGAAAGTACATCGCATTAAAAGACTCTCCTGCAAAGATACCAAAAACTAGGGGGCTCTAAGAAAGCAGGTAGAGAGACGAGTTGTCGCTTCCAAGAAAAAGACCCAACCCTCAAAGGAAAATGTAGAGGCCACCCAAACCCCAGCAGCTGTAGATGTTGAGAGCAGCAGTGATGAACCTGGTCCAGAGTCTAAGGGACCAGTTCTGAAAAAGCATAAGCTTGGGACTTGTCACTCGACCCTATTCCCCCTAATGCTCCCCAAAGCAAGAATGTGGTTAGATTTAATGTATTGGGGAAGGAGAATTATTTTGGGTCTCAAAAAGTCTTGAAGGATAGAGTCATTAATTAATCTATGGCCTTAGAGCCTGGGCTGGACAGATTGATCAAAAAATTGAGGTTTCAAGGCTGGGAACATCTATTTCTCTGCTCTCTTCCAAAGGTTCATGAGCATAAAGTGGTCCATTTCTATATGAATCTTGAAATCAAGAAGGGCGGGGAGGTGAATTTCATTGTCAATGGCGTAGTTTTACTCTGAATGAGAGGGTCCTTGGTGATATCTTATAGGTTCCTTATGATGGATATGTTGACTATAAGGTTTCTAGGCCAAAGAACGGGACTCTCCCTATCAGGTTCACTCAAGGGAGGGTCACTACTGGACCTAGATGTGTGCTCAAAGGTGAAATGGGCCCTGACCATAAGCTCCTCTTTGAATTGGTCAACAAGTATCTCTTGCCACGTACTAAGCGCTTCCATGAAGCATCTCATCATGATCTTGGGCTAATGGGGGCCATTGACAGTCAGCAGAAGGTTAACCTTCCCTTGATTATGCTTCGTCACATGGCCAGAGTGATAAAATCCATCTAGGGGGCTCATGGATTGGCATATGGGTTTCTCCTAACCAAGGTCTTTGAGGCACATCGTGTTCTCCTGTCAGCTGGGAAAGTAGGGTAAAAGATGGATATGTTTGAAAGGAAAACCCTGGAGGAATGTGAGCTTCTGCAACTTATACCGGGTTCCAAGGGGAAGGGTCCTGTGAGTCAGATGTTTCTAGATCTGCAGACCGCTAATGCCCGAATAGTGGAACTAGAGAGGGAAAATGCCAAGCTTAAGAATGATCAGTTTGCCACTCAAACTGAGATATCCTACCTTAAAGATAGAATGCTTCATGAGCAAACTGCACAATAACAGAATTGACAAGCTTCTTTCTTTAATGGAGAAAAACTAACCCTCTTCCATTTGTCCTTCCCAGTGTCCTTCTTGTCCATCTCTTTTGCTTTTGTCCTTGATGATCTAGTGTGGTAGGTTCCTTTGTTTTTGAACCCGTTTCTTATGTTTTGTTCTTATGATGGTTGTACCTTGGCTGTAAAATTCAACTATATGATTGGGGGTTAGTCCACTACTGGCTTATTCTGTTATTTTCTTGTAGTGTATTTAATCTTGTATAAATTAGATGGCTCATATCATTCATTGCTTTAACATTTGCTCTTATTTAAGGCTTACTCTAATTAGTGTTACCCCAGTGTCCATGGATTAGAATTTCTTGCACATACTTGATGCTTAATGGGTTCTTTGTCTAAAAACTTTTCAATGATGTCAAAAGGGGGAAGGGGGTGAATGCAGTCACTGCATGTAGAATGTTTGTTGTCATCAAAAAGGGGAAATTTGTTACATAATTTTTTTGATGATTGACAAAGTGAACCAGATCCAATGGAAGCTGATTATGTCACAATGCAAGAAGGTGAACCGTGATCAATTGAGAAACTTATGCAGGTATGGGTGTGTTGAGGCAGACATCTAGTCCTACTCAAATTAGGAGTGTGTACTTGTAGATAAAGCAACAGATCGTGTCGAGATAAGAAATCTAGGGATGTGTTATACTTTATCTAAAACACATCAAAGATAGAAGAAGAATCCAACAAGGATGAGATAGCACAACTAGGAATCCAACAAGGATGAGGAATTACAATTGAAATTGGATTACTCTTGTAGGTGGAATATTTATATCACACGAGATAGAAGAGTTCAACGGATGATATAGCACAACTAGGAATCCAATAAGGATGAGGAATTACAGTTGGAATTAGACTACTCTTGTAGGTGAGAATTTACATCACACGAGACGACAAAGGAGCACTGACGATTAAAAGCAAGAGAAACAACCTGAAGTTTTCTATGTAATTGTTAAGATCTGAAAGAGAAATTCTTGTGTTTTTTGTTTGTTCTTAGGTTAGAGTTTTTGTCGAGAGTTTCTAACTCGGGGTGTGAGTTGAGAAAGACGTCACTAGTTAGAGGTAATTAGTGATTCTTGAGGTACTAGAGTTAGTCCCTTGGATTTCATAGTTATAATCTAAATCTGCTCGTGAGTTTGAGTAAAATTCTATTTGATAGGTCGCATTTTAGGAACTCCCTTGAGAAAGGAGGTTTTTCACGTTACATCTTTGTATTCTTTACTTTTATTATTCTGCACTTGTGAGAAATTGAACTCGGTTCAATATAGTAGTGTGTAGGTGGTGATTTCACCTTTTAAATTCTTATATGCTTTTAAAGTGAACATGCAATGTAATATTCACTTATAAATAAAATTCATTTAATTTCATTCTTTATTATAATCAAATTCTTTTATTGCTAAGGAGTGAAGTTGGTCAAGAGAAAGATAATATAATCTATATTGAAATTTTATAGTTTTGTGTAAAAGTTAAAAATCTAAGTAATTTATTTCTTTTTCAATACTTGTAAGCAGTATAATTTAGCAATCTTTTATTTTAACTAATTTTATGTAATTTGGAATTAATGTGGGATTATTCTTTATATTTGCTTATTCATTAGTATTTTTTTTTAAGTGGTGTCATGGATATTCACACTGCTTATTAAGTGTTCTCCGGAAGATTCAGCGTATTTAATTTTTTTTAAGATTTTTTCTCAATATTAATTAAACCGCTACCTTAAATCATTTCAAATGAAACTATTAGTAATTTGGATTAAAAAAAATTTAATAAACACATGTAACATGTTATTCTGGTCCACTGTCAAACTGTAATTTGCAAAAAGATTTACGATTATTCATGTTTATTTATTAATGTAATAGTTTTTTATTGAACATGAGATCTCACTACAACAAAATGCATATATAGCAACAGAATACGTTATAGCTAAATAGAAAAAAAATTGTGGCTAAATGCTTTAGCCAAACAAAAATTCATAGCATTCGTAGCAAGATATAGCATAACAAAAGTTAGCTACAGACTTTACATTGTTCGTGGCTAAGGACTAATAGTTATAGCTACATGATATTTTTGTTGTAGCTATGATGGTAAAATATTCTTGCCACAAAAAAATATACTTATAGTAAGTGATTTTATTCTTTTGTCACGAAAAATAATATTGATAGATATCTTCGTATTATAGCCACAAGGTATTGTATTATAGAAAAAAGATTATATTTATTTGCCACGTAAATTTAAATTTTTATAGCTAATTCTATAGCTTAGTCTCGTGGCAATAATGTCTGTATGTGGTTACAAATAGAAAAATTCACAGCTATCAATTGAATTATTTGCCACAAACTTATTTATATTGTAGCTAAATATCCATACCTTTAGCCATGAAATACATAGAAATGCAAAAGAATTTTTCATTTCCTACGAAAAGTGAAATTTATAGTCATATTCCTAATATGTGGCAATTAAAGGGTTTATGTTTAGCTACAAATTTTAAAATTCATAGCTTAAATCTCATAATTTTTTGTCATGAAATATAAATGGTAACCATTTTTTTTCATTTTTCATGAAAATAAAAATGTGTAGCCATATCCTTATTATGTAGTGTGTGCGCGCGCGCGCGCCACACGCATAATTGTGTGTATTTAACTATGGATTCAAAGGTTCTATAGTTATTAATTGAAATTTTTTTCAAAAATATAGTATATCCACTTTAATTCATATAATGTGGGTGAAAGTTTATTTTTGGCATAAAATTTATAGATAATTATAGCTAAATATATTCTTCAATTGTATAATAAATGAAGAATATTTAAAAAAAATATTTAATAAAGGTTCAACGATATCATTCAGAATAATTAAATAATATTTTATTCAAACATATCAATATGCTTTTACAAAATAAAAAAAATTATATTTATGTTCTCATTAATTTTGATGCTTTCATCGCTCCTCCACAAGCTGCAATGACTGTAAATCTTGAGTTGTAGACATCATTCAAAACTTTTCTTCCCATCTGACTATAATTTTTTATATAAAAAAAATGTGAGTAAAGCAATTCAATTAGAAGAATTATACATAAGAATATTTTTTCAAAAAGGATGATAAACACGACAATTTAAATCAGTACAGTCAACTAAAAACATGGTCCATAACAATATAATATATGAACTTCACATTGAAAAAAACTTATACTTTTATCCTTCCAACATATCAATAATGTGGAGATAGATTTTTTTTTTCAAGTAAAGTTATATATATTTTAGACCCATAAAAAAGAATTGCTGAAAATTCACTTTTTAATTAAAATTGAATTAAAAGCTGACAATCCAAAGTAGCAAAAATGATATACGTTAATAATCCAAAAATAAGTAAAGTGAAGAAACTTATGATTGAAATTTTTTTAAAAATAAAAAAGAAGGAGGAGGAGGATAGGTTCGGTGATTGAGACAAAGAAAGAAGACATACCTTTCTAATGAGAATTTCTTGCTTTGCTTTGAGAGTTTAGAATTTTTTTACTCTTTAATCTCTCCAATTCTCTTTATAAGTTTTATTTTTGCTCTCTAATCTCTCTAGAAGGAAAAGAAATATTTAATTTAGGCACAAAAAATTAGAGAAAAATAGTTTGGAGGGAATTTTAAACTTTTTTGGCTAACTCTTTTGCAAACTTTACGATTTTCAATTCATTTTTCCTCCTAATAATCATGAAAGATAATTTGATAACAAAAAAATCTTATGTAATACAGTATCATTCCATGCATTATAATTAGATTTACTCATTTTATTTAATAACTTATTATCATTGAATATTATTTAAATTTCATATGTATTAGATATAAATTATAGTATAAATACACTTCTATATTAAATATATTCAATTATTAATCCTTAGCTCAACTAATTATAATTATATTTTCAATATTTATTAATTAATTCAAATTAATAGTAGATTATAAAGGTGTTGTTCAGATAGATTAGGTCTGAATAAAATAATAATTCTTGAAATACTTGACTAGGATAACATTTGAGTGAGACTTCGTAACGTTTTGTTAAAATTTGGTATAATTAGTTAATTAAAAGTAATTAGATATGATTGTTTGCAATAAATTTTTGAGGTGCTGAAAATTAATTGCAATCAAAAATAAATAAAAGAAAATAATTTTATTTGATGAATCTTGTGAGTACAATTCTGTTGTTCTTTTGATTCTTCTCTCCTAAGCTTTTTCGTGATTCGAGGGCCTTCACTAGCGTATTTCCCGAATTGCCGATGATTTGAACCTCCCAAAATATGTATGATCTCCAGGAATAACGAACAGTACTTTGTTGTTTCAGGTTGATCTCCAGGAAGAACTCGGTTGACCACTCCTTAGAAGAACTGTGTAGTCAAAGCTGGTGCTTGCTCCAATGCTTGCAGAATGCCCCTTCGAAAATTATGTAACCCTCCTATTTATAGTTGTGGAAGATAGAAAGTCCAAGTGTAGATGAACTCTTTTGCTTCATTCTGATTATTTCATGTAAGTCATCAAGCTTATCACAAATTCCATGTGATAAACTTGCTTTTGATTGGCTCTTGAATTCGACTTGGATTGCCACATCATTTGAACATGTGGCATCCCGTTGTTGGTCTTGAATTTGGTTGTAATGGCACGTCACTTGACACGTGGCATGATTTTGAGACCCGATAAAAATGAATCCAGAACTTAAATTTAATATAATAGACTTATTTAATTGTGTAGTCCAAATTAATAATTCAAGCCAAATAAATATTAATATAAATTCAAATTTGTTATGAATTTAATTCAAAAAAATTGATGTGTTTACAGATGCCCCTTACTTCAAAATTCATCGAGTTGTAAAATTGATCAACTATAGAGATGAGTTTTGTAGTACCCAAAAGAATAACTTCTTTTTTTTTCTCTTACTCTTTTCATGGTAGGAAATCTTTGTTCGGTTGAAATTTTAATTCTTAGGAGGAGAATTCTATTTTATAAGGAATTCTTGATTCTTCTCCTGCCAAAATACAAATTTCTTGTTGGACGATGCTTATAAAAAGGGAAGATCATCCGAGAACTTCACAATGCAGTAGCCCAATCAGCTTCTCCTTTGCGCTTTTGCTTTCTCTAGTCCACAACAATCTTGTGTTTTCCCTCCTCTTCTTCTTCTTCTTCTTTCTAGATAGATTTTTTTTTGACAGCTTAGAGCACCTGCAAGAGAAAATTTGTAACGTATTGTGGGAGCATCTAAATCATGAGTGACTTATGGTGCTGCAAAGTAGTCTCAACGAACTACGTCATACATGAAAATTACATTCCGACAACCTCTAGATTTTCTCAGGCAATTTTCCGAAGTTCAGCTTATGAATTCCGATAAGCTACTGTTTCAGATTTACGGGTGCTTACCAAATAAATTGTATCTTGATGTAGGAATATCGAAATCATGAACGACTTATGAAACTTCAAAATGGTCTCAAAGAACTGCATCATACGTGAAAATCACAGTCCAACAACCTCTAGATTTTCACAGAAAATTTTTTGAAATTCAGCTTATGAATTTTGATAAGCTACTGTTTCAGATTCGCACATGCTTACCAAATAAATTGTATCTTTATGTAGAAATATCAGAATCATGAACGGCTTATGGTGCTGAAAAGTAATCTCGAAGAGATACATTATACATGAAAATTACAGTCCGATAACTTCTAGATTTTTCCAGGTGATTTTTCAAAGTTCAGCTTATGGATTCCGATAAGCTACTGCTTCAGATTCCCGCGTGCTCACTAAATAAATTATATCTTTATGTAGGAATGTCATAATCATGAACGGCTTGTGGCACTGAAAAATAATCTCGAAGAGCTACATTGTTTGTGAAAATCACAGTCCGATAGCTTCTAGATTTTTCTAGGTGATTTTTTCAAATTTCACTTATGAATTCGTACTATGTTGTTTTATATTAACTTTCCCTGATCTCCTGAATCTATTCTTCTTTTTAATCCCTTTGGTAGGCTTGCAAACTCAGAGGATATTTTCATTTCTCACCAGCAAGATGAACTTTCATGATAGCAAGACACCGCATCCCCAACTCGAGATAGTGAGCGACAAACGAGATCCCCACGCCAGAATCCTTGCCTTGGAGATCCATCCTTCAGTGATTGGCGCCTTCCCACTCAACAAAGAATCACCTGTCGAAGCTTTTCATCTAATAAAATGGTCGGCAAAGGAGAAAATCGATGTTCTCGACTGGAACAAGGTCCTCAACATGACTGTCTTTCTACTGAAATCATCTACCCTTAATGAGGAAATTGTCGTTACTTGTCCCAAAGTTTCAGAGGAAGGTTTGGTCACATGGAGCTATCCTCAATCCGACTTCGGCAAACTTCGATATAAGACTTGTTCTTGGGACTGGGTAGAGGATGTTCTCAGCCACAACAAGGAGGTGTTGGACTGTGTCAAGGTATATGACGTCATTTTCACCTCTTTATTCACATATGACATCAACGAGAACGTGCTGCGAGCTTTTTGTGAACTTTGGCTTTCAATGACTAACACAATATGTGTTGGCATTGGTGAGCTCTCTATTTCACTGCGGGATATGCATATGATCGGAGGCCTTCCTGTTCAAGGAGCTTTCTACGACGAAGTTGTCCCTTCGGCCCAAGAATTGACACAAGAAGATCAACAAGAGAAATCATTTTTTGTCTAAAACTTGTTCCTACTTATTTTCAGCATTTTATCGACTTTCAAAGGGTGATACATATACAAAAAATCAGGGCCAAAATCTTTTCGGATAAGCTGGAATTAATTTTTTTTTGAAGTTAACTTACAAATTTGACATGTTTTCTTCACAACTTTGTGCACTCTTATGGAGAACTTTGTATTTCTAGCTAGGAGCGTTCAAACCACGAGAGGCTTAATTTCCTAGAAACTACGTTTCAATTCTGCAGTATACTATAAAATTAGAGCAAAACGCCTTCTGTGGTGGCCGTAATTTTTTTTTTGAATCTGATGTACCAGTCTCACATGTTGGCCTCACTGCATTGCATTGTCTGGCTTGAAAATTCATATTCTAATCTAGGAGTATCCGAATTGCATGTCATTTGATCCTATAGAATATGAACTCAATGATATACTGTATATCAAAATTCCTTCTGGATTAATCAGACAATTTTTGAAGTTGATTTCTGTTAAAGT
>JACEIK010000146.1:178268-188577 GCA_018107945.1 Datura stramonium | reverse complement strand
GAATGGACTGATGGTTTGTTTATATGGACTTGGGCAATCCTCCCCTCATGAGCTAGCTTTTGGGGTTGAGTTAGGCCCAGGTGTCATATCTTTACAATTTCCAAATCTGACATGTCTGCTTCACAGCTTAGCGCGCTCTTGTCAAAAAATTCATATATTGAGTTAAGAGCATTCAAATCACATGCTTCTTGACCCTACATAATCAGATTTCAAAAATCTGCGACATATCAAAAATTCATAGATAAATTCCTCTTGGATTGACCATAATTAATTACTGAGATTGATTTTCAAGTCTGATAGCATCGCTTCACAGCTTTGTATTCTCTCCTCGGAAAACTCATATATCAAGTTAAGAGCATCCAAATTGCAATCCGTCTGTGGCTTCGGAAAGGAGATTTCCATAACTGACACATATATGAAAATGAAGTCCTATATCCATCCCGACTTATACAGTTTTGAATTTGACAGAGCCGTTTATAGAACTTGCATTCCAGCTTTATGCGCACTCTCCAAAAAAAATTTATATCTCAAGCTAGGAGTATTTAAATCGCAAGCCGTCTATGGAGTTGGAGAGAAAACTTCCGTAGCTAAAACATATATGAAAATAAAGTCCCAACTCCAACTGTATTTGTACAGTTTATTTTCTTAAAGTTGATCCATCCGGCTGTCATGCTTACTTTTCAACTTTATGCACACTCATATAAAAATTTATATCTCAAGCTAGGAGTATTCAAATTGCAAGTCGTCTATGGTGTTGAAAAGAAAACTTCCATAGCTAAAATATATATGAAAATAAAGTCCTAACTCCAACTGTATTTGTACAATTTATTTATTTATTTTTGAAGTTGATCCAGCCGTCCGTCATTCTTGCTTTTCAGCTTTGCGCTCTCTCACGGAAAACTTTACATCTTGAGTCGTGAACATCTGAATCACAAACAGTTTGATCCTATGAAAATCAAACTTCAATGAATACATCCTTGCCAAAGATGAAAGATTAAATCAGCCCAGATTCACCACGACAAATTTTTGAAGTCGACAATATGATCTGGCACATTGTGACTTCGGCCAACATGCTTCAGAAATCTTATTCTTTCTGTTTCTTTTACAGATTTTGCCAAGGATCTCAAAGGACTTGATCTAATATGGACGAGGTACATGATAAGAAGATGTGTTGAAGTTTTAAGCAACAAGCAGTTAGCAAAATCTTCGTGAGAAAGAAAATTTTATTGTCATGGATCATTGCGCGAAGTTGCTCATCGTTGCACATTCTTCTATGACGTTCTTTGAAACTCATGAAAGGCGGCTCTTGTGGTTATTGGGCCTTTAAAGGAGATGATAAGTCAAGCGACCATCACATTTATGGAATTGAGGTGCACACCATCAAGGATGCTTAATCAAATGTAGAAAGATCACACGATAATGAAAGAAGCTTCACGACAAACCGACAAAAATTCTTGAAGTCAATTATTTACATGACTTTAATCTCTTTGTGTAGGATTTCATCACATTATTATTTTCATCATGAATGTAACAAACTCTTGTAATATTGAAGAAAAAAAATATTTTTATTTCGTATACTTCAAAGCAAATTGTCTCTTTCTTCAGCTTATATATGTCTTTCACATTTGAAAGAACTGTTGTGATGCTTAAGTAATGACGTACCCTTTTTTTGAGTTTTTTTTAGGGCCGTACACAGTTTAAACTCATTTGGGCCAGGAGTAATATTCAGTCTATGCTCATGAGTCAAGGAGCGTTTCAACTTGAAGATTTAGCTCAAATTTAATGAGCTTGATGACATGCAGTTTAGACTCGTGTGTCAAGGAGTATTTCAACTTATAGTTTAGGCTCATGTGTCGAGGAGTGTTTCAACTTGAAGATTTAGCTCAAATATGATGAGCTTGATGACATGCAGTTTAGGCTCGTGTGTCAAGCAGCATTTCAACGTACAGTTTAGGCTCGTGCATCGAGGGGTGTGTTAACTTGCAGTTTGGGCTCGTGCATTGAGAAGCGTTATAATTTTGCAGTTTAGGCTCGTGCATCAAGGAGAATGTCCGGGAAAGAATCTAGCAATGTAACTATCTTTCTAATCTTTTGTGATGAAGCATTGTTGCATTTTGATTTGGTATTAAGTTTTATGTTTTTGCATAGTTCAAGCTAGTTTGCACTTGATCTTGTGTTGACTTTTGAAAGTCGAAGTTTAGAATTCCTTTGATGCTTTTGTATTTTGCGAGCGACCAAAGTCCCATTTTCTCCATTATTTTTATTAGAGAGATCGTCTACCTTGAACGCCTTCGATGTTTTCCTCAAGACAAGAACTTCAACTGGTTCAAGGCTTCCAAACTGTAGCATGATGATTCTTTCTTCAATTTTAGGTGACTCCACAGAGTGCATAGGTCGTAGAGCTCCTAAAACAGAATTTCTTATGGACAAGTTTGGCACTAGCATGGTTTGCATCTACTGTCTCTCCATTATCAATGATGATCCTTCCCTCTCGCACCAATGCCATGATTTTTTCCTTCATGATGAATCATTTTTTGGTTTGATAACTGACAATATGGTGAAATTTGCAATACTTAGGATCATTGATCTTGTTGGGTTCATCTGGTCTCTTTGACGTGGGAATCTCTGACCTTCTTGGCTAATAACTCTTGAAGAATTGCAGGAATTTCAGAGTCTTAGAAAGGATACAGCTTTTCTTCCTATTCCTTCAAGATTGGTTGATTTTTCACTTCTCGGTTTTATTGATTTGCAACTTTTTCTTTTAACTTTTGTCTTTTGAAGGCCTTCGTAGAAGATATGGTTATTGCCATGGATTCCTTAGTTTGGTATTTTGATGACTCTTAGAATTTTGTAGCTTCTTCCCTTGGATCAAAGACAAGTGCCTTTTCATGGCTTGGAATGCTCAACTCCATGTCATGAGTGTGCATAGCTAATTCTTTAAAATTTTGAGGCTTTATCCCTTGTAGAATATACACGAGAACCCAATGCATTCCTTGGATACAAATCTCAACTGCAGAAGTTTCTGAGAGTTGATTCTTGAAACTAAGCTTAATGTTCGCCAATGATTGATGTAGTCCACTATGGGCTCATCTTTACTTTGTTTGGTGTTTGTTAACTCCATCATGCTGATTGTACGACGGGTTCTATAAAAGCGACTAAGAAATTGATTTTCAAGTTGATTCCAAGGAATCAATTAACTCAGGTTCCAAGTCCTTGTACCAATCAAAGGCGTTACCTTTCAACGAGCGAACAAACTGCTTGACAAGGAGATCACTGTCATGACCCGAGAGTACACCCGGATCATAGACACGGGACAAGGAGTCCCAAAAGACCCCAAATCAACCCATGGCATGATCATAACACTAATTCATTCATATACAGTGGAAAAACTTAACTTATCAATCATAAACTAACTGAAAATCGTATCATGAATTATAAGAAACGACAAACCGAAATACATTCATCAATGACAAAATACTACACATAAGTCTGAAAGCCTCTAATCATAAAAGACGGGTTAAAGGGACAAGACCCCAACTAACCCAAACATTTTGAGAACATAAGACAATTAAAAAAGTTTGAACACGAAGCCCTCGGATCATGAGGACTCACCATTGGAGATTTAGCGAAATTGAATACAAACTAGGGACGATGCTGAGCCTGCAAACCATATCCTGAAAATATATGGGTCAGTACTCGAAAAGTACTGAGTATGTAAGGTATGCAAAACAATTCTTAAAAACATAAAAGTTATAGGAGTGGGGACATCATTGTGATCGTGGCGGAAATCGTAAGTATCGTGAGGCTCAATATTTTTAAAAATATTTTTAAAAATCAAATTTTTTGTAATAATATTAATAATAGGAGAAAACTTCATTAAAAATGACTTGAGCCAAAGAACATAATCTACTTACTTCAAAACCATGAGGAACAATGGGAGATTTCTACAACCGACATACTCCACATGAGCACACATGAAGTCGAATTGTACACACCTAGTCGGAGGCCGTTCATACCTTGCCAAGGGTATGAACCATGAAAGAATTCATGATATCACTCATGCTTGGCCAAAAAGTGGGGCACTTAGGAGACGATCGAGGAGGTCCCAAAGAAGCATAACCTACGGTGGCACTTGATTCACCGAGATTCGAGCGTAACCTGGGCCCTGAACCTACTTAGTGTTAAGAACTACTCCCAAAACATGCAACGTTCTCATAACATGACATGCATGGCTAGTGAAAACATGGAAATCATAACATACATGAGAATTTGTATTTCTAGCCATGGGAATTAGGCGATGAGTTAGCCAAATCTGGATTATAATTCATAAGCGACATGTGGGCATTGACCATTGTTTCAAACACACTTTACATGTTTAAATTCATAAGAAAACGATCATGATAGCATGAGAAATCGAAACTTGAATATATGCTTAAAAATGTAGAAACACTTTCATGCTTTTGGAATCATATTGACGGAAATTCTCTAAAGATTTCCCCGTAATTGGAGCATCCATACTTAAAGATTTAAATCATAAATATATAGAATAAACAAGTAAAATCATTTAAATAAATTTGAAAATTTTAGGTGGACATGCTACAATAGCTCATTTCAAATTCTAAATAATCATATAAATTCATAAATACCCATAAAGATTTGATGATTTAACCTATAAATTAAGAGGAATTTGGGCATGAGATAGAACTGAAACTACCCATCCAACATACCCTACATACTGAAAATTTCGTGATTCTTCTCCCTTGAAGAACCTAAGTGAAAACTTGAAGAACTTGAAGAAATTGCTTGAAATCCTTCCTACTCCCTTCTCTAGCACTTGAAATTGCTAAAATAAACTTATTGGAGTTTTCACCCCTTAAAGACCATTTGTTCGACCTCAAAATGACGTGGTTTAGAGCGAAGCATAGAAAATTAAATTGCCCTTCTTGAAATCTCAGGAAGCAATTCGGCCCAGGCCACAGTCGTACCATCAAGTCATGACTCGTGGTTACCTCTCGTGGTCACTTCACCCTTTCTCCTAACTTTCTAAATTTGGCCACGACTCGTACCACCATTCTCACGAGTCGTCTTGTCAATGCGTGGTACCATCCACCCAAGTATCTGACCTAACCACGACTCTCACCACGACTCATTGCTTCTACGAGTCGTACCATGACCACTGACGACTCACTCTGGCACACTAAGATATTCACCATGAGTGATACCTTATCACCAGTTCGTAGGACTACAGTGACACAACCTCGGGTTCGTTTCCCCACGACTCGAGTCACGAGTCGGAGGTACTCACCACGACTGGAACCTCTGGAGTCATGCGGTACAAATTCTAGATTTTACGTAGTTTCGACTTCAACTCCGGGTCTATTAGTAGGCCCTTCAGGGTGTTACAATCATCGTGTGTACTAGCGCTGCTACAAGTTTTGACAAAATAGGCAATGTGTTGCCTTGGATTTTCTTTCCCATTAAACTGTTGCAACTTTGGTGGTGATATCCGGTTAATAGTAAGCACTCAATTCACCTAAAATACGGTTTTAAGTAACCTAAGGAATTTTGTGGTGGACAATCATATTGAGCTTTGATGGTGTTTGGATCATGTCTTGCATAGTTATTGACCATTAGAGTGGCCATTGAAATGGATTTCTTTGAGTATTGAGTGTCAAGCGAAGCAGTTGGAGATTCAACATCGACTTTTTGTAGGTTGTACTTGATCCTAACTTACTCATAAGTTGGCGAGTTGAAGATCTTTATCTTCAATAAGCCTCAACGGTTGTGTCATCACAACAAGTTGTTCATCGATGTTGATTGTATCGATAATCAAGGCATTGACCTTTGTTAAGATAGATGAATTAGTTGAATCTTCAAAGTCCTCAAAGTTGGAACGGTTAGAGACTTCATCGATGGAAAAAAAATAAATTTTGGCCCCGAGTGCATGCCATTGTATGAGATTCTCTTTTCTCCGCCATCTCCAAGGAGATGAAGCACTCAGGAATTTATTCATGTCTCTTGAACATGTTGGGTTCTTGCTTGATGTGATTACGTTCGCGAATGCGCGGCATAAATATTGTTATGAATCGTCATTGTGTTTTCCAAGTCCATCACAACAAATGATTTTGAAGCTTGCAAGATTTAATTTGCAGGGAGGAAGAGATGAAGTAGAATTAGTCCACTAGGCGTGTCAAATTTGTTTGCAATAGAATTTTTGAGGTCTTGAAAATTAAGCGTGATAAAAAATAAATAAATAAAATATTTTATTTGATGGTGTATTATTCTGTTGTTTTCTTGATTCTTCTCTCCCTAAGCTTTCCCTAGTGAGTCGAGCCTTCGGTAGCGTATCTCCCGAATATGGGATGATTTGAATCTCTTAAAAATGTGTATGATCTCAGAAATGTCGAAAAATACATTGTTGTTTCGAGGTTGATCTCGGGCAAAACTCAGTTGACCACTCCTTAGAAAAGAAATACATAGTCGGGTGATACTTGCTTCAATGCTTGCCGAATGCCCCTTCGAAAATTATGTAACCCTCTTATTTATAGTTGTAGAAGATAGAAAGTTCAAGTGTGAATGAACTCTTTTGCTTCATTACAGTTGGTTCATATGTAAGTCAACAAGCTTATCTAGGCTGTCATGTGATAGCTTGCTTTCTGATGGTTTCTTGAATTTTGACTTGGATTGCCAAACCATTTGAACATGTGACATCCTTGTTGGTCTTGAATTTTGTTGTAATGTCATATCACTTGACCGTGGCATGAGATTTGGGACGATAAAAATGAATCTGAACTTGAATTTAATAAAATAGACTTATTAGGTATGCAGCCAAATAAATATGAATATAAATTCAAATTTGTTATGAATTTAATTCAATAAAATTTATGTGTTTACAATAATCACTTGTTTATTTAAATTATTGTGCGAGGAAATTAATATCTTGTAAGTTGAATTAAGTCAAATGATGAAAATTCCTAATTAATTACATTATTAAAATTATTTATTCAAATAAATAATATTTAAGTCAATAACAATTCTAAATATTTGCGAATGAAGTTTGAGTGGGACTTTCCCAAAATTTTATTAAAATTTAATATAATTAGTTAATTAAAATTAATATATCACTTATTAATTTATTTAAATTATGTTCAAAATTTATAATAAGTAAGTGAATCAAATCTAACGATTAACACCTCAAATTACACTATATTTAGTATTGGTATGATAAACTTCAACTCATGGCAAAAGTTGAGTATTAGCTATGAAATTTTACCATAACAATAAATTTTTAGCTTTTATCATTTTTCTAACAAAATAATTATAGCTATTGAATAAACTATTGCCGCCATATTTTAATATTCAAAGAAAAAATTATTTAACTATAATATTTTATTTTAGTGATCTTTTTATGCTTTAAAAGCTACTATATATAACAAGTTTAGGTACATAACAACAATTAATAATTAGCTACGAATTATTAAAAAATGATGTCTATCCAATTTTTTTATTAACTTGAAAAATTAATCAAGTTCAAATTATAAATTTTTAAAAAATTAATACAATATTTTATTTTTAAATAATTTATTTTGACTAAAAAGGTTACTATTCACGCAATAAATTTCATCTTGTAACAAAAATTAATAATTAGCTATGAATTATTATTATTATAGCAATAAATTAGTGGCTATATCATTTAATTATTGCCACAACTTTTTATAACTTGAAACCAAAATATTTATTTAGCTATAATATTTTACTAGTATATTTTTAGTGCTTAATGCGATTATTAAAATGATTAGTAAATTTATCAAATAATTTTTTATCAGTTTATTATAATTATTTTTCAATTTCATTTTGAAGTATTTTCTAAATTTAAAGCTTATAAAAATGTAATTTATTTTTAATTTTCAATTATAATTCTAATATATAAATATATTTTTTTACAAATAACGATCATATCAAATATATATTTTTTTTACAAATAACGATCATATCAAATTTAAAAATTTGTATTAACTATTGTGTATTGAATTTCGATATTTTTTTAAAGAATTTATTTATTTATTTATTTATTAATTTAACCAACAATTTTTGACATGTTTGTTTAAGGACAATTACAAAAATATTGAGGGTATTTTAGACTTTACCGTATTTATTTGTGAGTCTTATGTGTACACAAGTGCTATATGTTTCCTTCATGTATATTAAAGGATTTTGAGGTGGCAATTAAGTGTGATGTTCAATTGATGGTTGTGTAAATATTGCAAAATACTCATGCGCAAACACTTTTACCGACAGGGTTTTTTTATCTACCTTCTTGCTTTCAAGTTCTGATGGTGTTCCAGTAGCAGGTATCGGTCTTTTCCTCCTTCATTCATATGGTATTTAATTTTTGATTATTAATTTTCGCATTCTCAGGTATTTTTTGAATTTTATTTTTGTAATTTTCTGTCTATCGTTAAAGTTTCAATTAGCAAGGCATCTCTTAGCAGATTTTGGCTTCTGGAAAGAAATTACACATTCAATTCTGTCCGCATATGTTCACGCTTTTGATTGAGTTTTGTGAGTTTTTTGTTATTGGTTAGTTCATATTCTAAGGTGTATAAAAAACATCAAGAGAAATCATTGAATGGTGAGAGTAACAACATGTGAAGATTTATAACAATTGAGAGAGAATTTGTTAATGGAGAAACTGATTGACGGTCAATTTAGAGAAATTGGTGTGCTGTTAGGTTTTTCTCACTCTAGAAACTACCTTCTTCTTCTCTATATTTTTTTTTAAAAAAATTCTTCTATGTCTGTTAAAACACAAGTTGAACACGTAGGACAATTGAGAAGAAAGAGAAGAGATTGAGAGACAAGAATGTTAATTAGAAAATTAGATTGAGACAAAATTAAAAAGGTCGAAATGACCACAGAACTATGGAGGGGTAATTAGGGTTTCCGATCCTATTCTGGATTTTCATATATTTGCATTCTGAAATTATTTATAACTGCTTTGCTATCTAAAAAATTAGGCCTTGATATAGTTGTGCAATCCTCTGCAGGGTAAGGAGATTAAGTTTTTTAATCTTGTGGTGCCATGTCTGTTAAATTTTTTTTGATGGATTTTTCCATTGTGTCAAATTCTTGAACTTTACTTAGTTCTCTTTGTTTTGAATTTTCCTTCCTGCAAGGAAAGTTACTCTGTATACTTATCAGAGTATAGTATTAAAATAGTGATGCCTGCTCACAATATTTTAATAATCATCGTCTCTATACAAAGTTTTAGTCTTTCATTATATTTCTTCACATGTGAAATTTAGTAAGATTTTCTATATCGAATAGCCTTTAACTGATTCTTTATATTA
The DNA here is from genome assembly GCA_018107945.1 of Datura stramonium. Lineage (NCBI taxonomy): Eukaryota > Viridiplantae > Streptophyta > Magnoliopsida > Solanales > Solanaceae > Datura > Datura stramonium. Next base: position 179,227 of record JACEIK010000146.1, on the reverse strand, counting down.
TATAAAATCTCATATTTTTCATTGTCAGGTTGTATTAATCATGTTGATATCGAATAGACCTGCTTATGTCTTTTAAACATATACAGGCATCTTCAAACTCTTTCTGTGTGTTTTAATTGTCACTTTTTTTTCTCCGAGTATTTTGTTGTCACAGCGCTGTGAGCATGAACAACCTCAATTTTGCCCCATCTTTACTACATTTTATTGAAACAGAGAGAAAATCTATTGCTGCTGCCAATAATAGTTATGATGGACCTAATAATTACAATAATAATCCATTGTTCAATGAGTAACAATCTCCAAAATATTTCAGAGATTATGTTATTGTTAAACATAATCAGCAAATCAATAGCACTTCCATCACATTTTCAATTTGTGACAAACTATTATCTCTTGATTTTGTTGTCAGTGAAATAGCTTTTGGAACATGGTTGGCACCACCCTTTTGCCAGGAAACTACTTTTGCTTTTACTTATCCGATTGGTATTTTATCGAATGCTTTTCAGAAATAGTAAAGTCACTTTTATAACAATATCAGGTTTGAATTAAAATATTTACTGTCTTAATACAAAAAAAATTAATCTTTCTCTTAATTATCATTAGACATTGTGCTCTAAATATGACGTAATTTTATTGTACTCTAAAGATGACATAATTCTCTTCTTTTAAATTTTATTGTTTTTGCTTTTTTCCATATTAAAAATCATTTATGGGGTTTTTGCTTATATCAAACCTCTTATTCCAAATAACTTGCTAGATAGAACTCTACCTAATATGTTGAAATTTTTGTTTACAATCTCATCTCATTTACCAATATCATCTTTTTTCGCAGATACTTTTTATCGGATGTTGTCAAGATATTGCAGATGTTACACCCCGTAAGATTCCCGGCATCTAGATGGCCTATTCGCACGTTGGTTAAGCATATTTGGAAGCCATACGTGCTAGGAAAAGGCCCG
>JACEIK010000146.1:104027-117291 GCA_018107945.1 Datura stramonium | reverse complement strand
ATTTAAGTTGTAAAGTGTATCACGGGACCTATATTTTTTCCCGTGATCAAATACCAGGAAGTTCATCTGGAAATTCATTGACCACTAGAATGGACTGAAGGGTCGGGGATTCTGCTTGGACATCCTGAGCCCTAATAATATGATATATACAACCCTTTACTATCAACTTTTTTGCCCGAAGATAAAATATGAACCTACCTTTTTGCGTAGCTGCACTGTCCTTCCACTCTATCACTACCTCCCCTGCGAAGTGGAATCGAGCTGCCTTGGTCCAGTCTATACCCATAATTGCATCAATGTCGTTCATTTCTAGCTCCACTAGATCTGCTAAATTCTGGCGACCAACAACCTCTATTGTGTAGCCCCGATAGATTCTTTTAGCTATAATAGAATCACCGACAGGCGTAGACACTGAAAAGGGTCACTGAAGCAATTCTCGAATTATACCAAACTTTCGAGCCACTAAAGGGGTAACATAAGACAAAGTGAAACATGGGTCTATCAGAACATAAACCGAGTGAGAGCAAATGTCCAGCATACCTATCACAACATCCAGCGACGACTCTGACTACTGTCGCCCCGGTAAAGTGAAAGTGCAGTCTGGATCGCTGCCTGAACTAGACGTCCCTAACCTACCTCAGCCTCTACCGGCTGAAACTAAGGTCCTGCGCCATGCTGAAGGTGTTGAGGCATGTGACCCTACTGAAGATCTAACCTTTCGGTCCCGATCACCCTAACCTCTAGCTGGACAATCCTTCATCATGTGACCTTCTTGTCCATAGGTGTAACAAGCAGTAGAACCATACCTGCATGTCCTAAGATGACGTCGATTGCAAATGGCACAACGTGGCACAATAGGCCTGCTCTGATCTGACCCCCTCTACTATTGAGAAAATGATGCCCGCAAGCTCTCACCGGGTCCTGACTGCCCTCGGCAGTCTGATCTACCACCCTGCTGCTGCTGTGGAGGTGGGGGCCTGGGTGGCCTACCTGATATTCGTGGCCTAGATCCACCCTGAATTTCTGCCTGCATGTCACTGGGTCTGTTCCTACGGTGCTGTTCTTGACTTGAACTTTCTATCTCCCGCTGTCGTTGCCTAATCCCCTCAATATTCCTATGAGCGATATCCATGTCCTCCCGCAGAGTAGCCGCAACACAAGTTTCCACATACTCTGGGAGCAGTCCCATAATAAATCGATGCACTCTGGCTGGAATAATATTTACAAAAGCTAGTGCATATCTGGCCAAGGAATCAAATCTCATAGCATATTCCCGGATACTCATTGAGCCCTACTCCAGGTGCAAAAACTGATCTACCCGTGCCTGTCGAATTTCACGCAGCAAATAGTGATCTAGAAAGGCCTCTGAAAAACTGGACCAAGTCGGAGTGGAAGCATCTGCCTCGAGACCTCTCCCAGCTCTAGTACCATAACACTACTAGATCCCGTAGTTGAAATAACGCTAACACAACCGACTTCGCGAGCGTAGCATGCATCACCCTGAAAATCCGTTGCAACTAGTCTAGGAAGTCTTGAGGGTCCTCTTCCCAATCTGTCCCTGTAAACTGCAGGAGACTCAGGGCAAGGAACTCCCGGACCCTTGAACTCCGGGTCCTCCTGAAGACTCAGTAACCCTAGTACCATAGGCTAGTGCGGAGTGGCCATCATCTAAGCTAACATATAGACAGCGCCCCTAACCTCCTGAACTGATGGTATAGGTATAGGAGCTGCTGGAGGTGGTGCCAACATGTCAGCTGCCCTGGAAGACTCCTGGCATGGCGGAGACTGCTGAGAAGACTGAGATGAAGTCTCCCTATTGCCCTCAGATCGGGATGGCTCTAATTGGGGCACCCTGCTAGTGCCCTCTTCTACCGCAGCATCTCATTTTTGGCCGGTCATAGTATGTCGCATGTCCGACATTTCTTTGTATATAAGCATAATAAGGTAAGCTTAGGGACTCAACTCTATACAATATAGCTCTACAGCATGACTGAAGAAACAAAAGAAGGGTAACCACACTATTATGCCCTGTAGCCTCCTACCTATGGAATATGGTGCACAACACACCAATAGACAAGACTCTACTAGACACAACTTGCAGATTCCCTAGGATACGACCTGTTCTTATACCAAATTTGTCACACCCCACCTTGGGAGGCATGACTGGCACCTGCTGCCATACCATGATCTGAACTTACTTGACTGGGCTTCTTCACCTCTAGTGCACATCTGCTCTTCAAATCAAGAAAACGACGAGCTATATCTTGGCTGTAAACACAGCCTCCGACCGATAAGGCCGCATAGCCACCTGTAAAAAAAAAGCTAACCAACAACAAGCAGTACCAAGGGATCCAATGCGGGCCGACAAGATCACCATGTTGTCTAGTTATGTTATAATGAAAATAAGCAATCAGAACTATACTATGGCCGACCAGGCTGCTAACTAATAGCTAACTAGGCCCCACATGGCCATCACGCAAAAGAAAACGTACATAGGCCCCACTTGGTCAACAACAAAACTAGTACTGGAGATCTATATCCTGCAAGCCTCTAAGAGTGAAATAATAGTCGGGATAGGGCCCCGACCTACCCATAAACTGCACAACAAAAGAATAAACCTTCTAACTAACAACCCCGAGTCAAAAGGAGCTGATCAGTCTTCTAACTCGGCTGATGACTAGGGAGTTCCTGAACTGCGTCTAACCGTGCCTGCAGGCAAGTAATGCAGCACCCTAAAGATGGGCGTCAGTACAATATGTACCGAATATGTAAGGCAGTAAATGAAAATGACTGAATAATACTGATAATGAAATTGAAACAATTCAATAGGATGGATAGAGAGTTAACCTGATATAACCTTATAACCTATTGTACAACTAATAATAAATAGTGCAAACAAGAACCTTACCTAGCCTCCATAAGCCCGGAAGGTACAATCTGCACAGGATAACCTGCTCAGGGACCCCATAAGCCCTAGAGAGCACACTCCAATCTATATACCCCTAACAAGGTCAAAATGAGTCAATAGTTACCTATATCCAACCTACCAGTCTCCTGAGTCTGCAAACTGAGCCCGTGCAGCTCCTGATCTGTAGTTGTGTTTGAGTTCGGTGGACTCCTGATAACTACACCCTGGGCATCAGGCTCGACGAGAGACAGTGATACCGATACAGCATAAAAATAATAGTTCAGCCATGAAATGGAATGTAATATGGCCCTTGGGCCTCTGCATCATCCCTTGGGATGGCATATCGCTCTTTGGAGCAACGGCATATAGTCTCATAGGCGTCGACACAGCTAGTAACCCTGGGGTTTGTCACGAAAGGCTATACAGGGCAGGGTCAATCCCAATCTAAACAGACAACACTAATATATGACTAATAATAGCAACTAACTGCAACAATCATGCTTCTGGTGCTCTTACGGGAGTCTATGTCGTATTAAAACACGACAAGAATAACTTGCCGAAAGGATTGGCCTTAACATACATCGAATGTTGATTTATGATATAACTAGAGAGATTTAACTTGCAAACTGCAATTCTTTCCAACTGTAACCTCTATGCTGAGAGAATAGAATTAACTATAATCCAACTTTGAATAACTCGGCCGAAAATCTATAATTTTTTGAGATTTCAGAAGGGAGAAATTCTTATCTAATGCATGTGACCGAGTAGGAATCAATTTGGAGCAATTCTGAAAACTTTTACTTGGCGGAGTTCCGATTTTCCGAGCGAATTTTTGAGAAATAACTTCATATAAATGCTTTTCGCAGGCCTAGAACCCGTTACCCGAAGTTAATTTGAGATTGGACGGTATTTGGTAGCATAATCGGATGAAAATTAATCAAAACTCGCGTGCTCTTCTCTTTCTGGCTGTGGTTTCATTTTGGAAATAATTTAAATGAAAGGGGGAGCATATATATACAATTAGGGCGGTGGCAGGGGAGCGCCCTGCACCGCCCAAAGCATCGAGATAGCCTCGCATTGCGCCCCTCCATGCGCTAGTGAGCCTGGCACACCGTGCTGGCCAGTGCCCTGCCGGCTGGAGCGTCACGCTGGCCCTTCGCGACCTAGCCTTGCCCGACCTTGCTTCCAAGGCTTTTTCTCCATGCGTCAAGCTTTCTTTATTCGTCACAAATTCACGCATATGCTTATTAATCGTTACCGTTTACGGGGTGTAACAAGTTCTATTTTATAATATCAGCTTACCATATGATTTAGAGTGATACTCCCTATTTTTAGCATATGGTATGTTTGGAGCCAAGACTCCCCATATTCTAATTTCAGACTATCCATGTAATTATATTATCAGCTTCATTGAAAAACGATGGTGAGCACTTTGCATATTTTTAGGAGTAGTTTCTAGCACCGAGTAGGCTAGGGGTTCATGTAAACCCTGAGTCTCAGAACTACATGCCAACATAGGTTTATATATTTATTTGGGACCTCTCAAGAGAGTTTCCCCCACTCGCAAGGGACTTTCAGCTTGATATCGATATCGTGGTAGTGTCCTTAGTCTTGGCAAGATTTTGGACGGCTCTGCTCACTTGAGTGAGATAGTTGGGACATCACGTAAGCTCTATCGTGATGGTGTCGGTTGTGATGAGTCTCTCATTGTTCCTTATGATTTCAGCAGGTTTGACCCAATGATCAGTTTATAAGCTTTTGCTTACGATTTCAGTTATGTCAAGCCATATAATTCTATTTTCAGCTTTGGGTCATTCGATTCAGATATGGATTTAGTCTATGACTATTCATGTTTTCAGATATTAGCATGCAGTCCTTACTCTCATGATCTTATAATTTATGTTATGTGCATTATTTCAATCATACTTTGTCTGTTTTACATACCTTACATACTCAGTAGATTCCAAGTACTGACCGCGTACTCTATGTTGTATCGTTTTATGATACAAGTTCAGATGCTCAGAATCAGTTCTGTCATTAGCCAGTCTCCACAACTTAGTCCAGCTCTCTTATTAATGAGTCCTCATCCTTCAAGGACTTCAAATTGTTAGTTGTGTTACTTTTAGTTTTCAGACTTCTAGTGAGCTAGTTGTGAATGTTGTCCTATCATCTCTTCAATTATGTTAGAAGCTTTTTTAGACAATATATAGAAATGTAGCTTGTTCAGTGTTGGTTCTATATGGTTGATATGTATTCAGACTTCTGCTTATTCATGTTTTCAGTTATCAGTTATCATTTGAAGTATGTGCTTTAGTTATCATGTTCATGTCCTGGATCGACTTAGAGCCATTCGTGGTTCTAGGTTCCGTGTCTCGGTGCGGACCTATGTTCGGGTTGAGACAAACTTGGTATTAGAGGTTCAGAGTATCCAAGCTGTCTAAAAGTCGCATTAAGTAGAGTCTTTTCCATGGGTGCGAAGCGCACCACACTTATGAGGGAGAGGCTATAAGACGTTTTAGGAAATTTTCCTTCTTTCATGATCTATGTCATGCGATGAAGTATCTATCTATCCTTATGAATCATGTTATACGTGTTTGCAGAGTCATGCCTCCAGACCAAGTAAATGGTAGAAGGAACGGAAATGGAAATGGCCATGAAGATGGCAATAGAGATGGGCACCAGCAAGCCCCATCAGCACCAGCAGGTCCTTTGTTGGAGAAGGTCTCTCATGCCAAGTTTAGAGCGGCTTTTCAGATGTTGGCGCACGCTTTGACTGCTTAGGTCAACCAGCAAGCAGTGGCCCATGTCCCTTAAAATGGTAACGCATCGGCGGCTCGAGTTCAGAAATTCCTTAGGATGAATCCACCTAAGTTCCTGTGGTCAAGAGTGGATGAGGACCCACATGAGTTTCTTGAGGAGATACAGAAGATCACCCAGATTATGGGGGTGATGGGAGAAGAGAGCGCAGACTTAGCCTCCTACCAGCTGAAGGGGGGTTGCTTATATTTAGTATCGTCAGTGGAGGGACGGTAGAGAAGTAGCACTGTTACCGTGAACTGGGATGAGTTCAAGACTGCTTTCTTAGAGAGATTCTTCCCTAGGGAGCTGAGGGAGGCAAAGGCGACAAAGTTCGTCAACTTAAGGCAGAACAATATGACTGTGCAAGAGTAAGCCTTGGAGTTCTCCCGACTGTCCAAGTATGTACTGGAGATAGTTGCGAATCAGAGAGCTCGTATGAACAGATTTGTGAATGGACTGTCAGATTCACTAGTCAAAGAGTGTAGGACCTCAGTGATAAACAATGATCTAGACTTCTCTCAATTAATTAAATACACCTAGCAGATAGAGGCGGATTAGATAAAGGAAAAGGAGAGAGAGGCCAAAAGGGACAGGACAGGAAGCTTTGGGTTTTCCCAACAGAGGTCCAGTGGTGAACATTGTCAGTAGTCCCTCCAAAGATCATCAGTCCCAGCATCGTCATCAGCCAGTGTGCCATCAAGATCTAGGCGTGATTAGAGGGGCCAGATATTAGGCTCTCGAGGTTAGGGGAGCATGTCAGTAAAGCCCAGCATTCCAGTTTGTGACAGGTATGGTAGGAGGCACACCGAAGAGCGCTTAGCAGGTTCAGGTGCACGTTTTTGGTGCAGAAAGCCCGGACACATGCTCAGAGATTGCCCTGCGGCCAGATAGGGCCATAGTAGAGGTCATGACCCAGCTACCAGTTCAGCAACTCCACTAGCACGCTCAGCACGGTAGGGAGCATCCACTAGTAAAAGTGATGGTCGGCGTCAGAACAAATTTTATGTCCTCTCATCCCGTCAGGAGCAAGAGATCTCTCCAGATATGGTCATTGGTATGTTACGAGTATTTTATCTTGTTGTATATGCATTGTTAGATCCAATGGCTACTTTATATTTTGTGAGGCCTTATGATGCTATTAGTTTCAGAATCAGTCCCGAAATTCTATCAGAACCTTTCTCAGTCTCTACTCCAGTCGATGACTCAGTTATAGCTCGACGGGTATACAGAAATTTCCCTGTCACAGTCCTTAAGAAAGTCACTTCAGCTGATTTAGTAGAGTTAGACATGACTGATTTCGATGTTATATTTGGTGTGGATTAGCTACATGCATGTTATGCTTCAGTTTTTTTTAGAACCCGTTCGGTAAAGTTTTGATTTCCGGATGAGCTAGTCCTAGAGTGGAACGGTAGTTCAGTTGTGCCTTTAGGTCGCTTTGTTTCCTACCTTAAGGCCAGAAAGATGATTTTTCAAATGCTACATGTACCATTTAGTTAGGGTTAAGGATGCTACATTTGAGACCCCGACTCTTCAGTCTGTCCCATTGTATGTGAGTATCTGAAGGTTTTCCCAGATGATCTACCAGGAGTCCCTCCAGAGTGGGAGATTGATTTTGGTATTGACCTTCTTCCCGATATGCAGCCTATATCTATTCCTCCATACAAAATGGCTACAGCTGAGTTAAAGGAGTTGAAAGAATAGTTGAAGGATCTTTTGGATAAGAGCTTCATCAGACCTAGAAAATCCCCATGGGGTGTACCGATTCTCTTTGTTTGAAAGAAGGATAGGTGTCTTCGTATGTGCATTGACTATCACCAGTGGAACAAGGTTACAATCAAGAACAAGTATCCCCTCCTTAGAATTAATAACTTATTTGACTAACTTCAGGGTGCTAAGTGCTTCTCAAAGATAGACCTCAAATCCGGATATCACTAGCTCAGAATCAGGGAGAGTGACATCCCGAAGACAGCTTTTCGGACTCGGTATGGTCACTATGAGTTTGTAGTTATATTGTTTGGACTAATGAACGCTCCGGCAGCTTTCATGGATCTGATGAATAGGGTATTCAAGTCATATTTGTACATGTTCGAGATTGTATTCATAGACGACATCCTCATATACTCTCAGAGCGAGGAGGAGAAGGCCGCTCATTTTGAGGATTGTGCTACAGATTCTCAAGGATCGGCAACTGTTTGCTAAATTCAAAAAGTGTGAATTTTGGTTGGACTCAGTAGCATTTTTGGGTCATATTGTATCAAGAGAGGGTGTGCGGGTGGACTCTCAAAAAATAGAGGCTGTGAAAAATTGTCCTAGACAAGTTAGTCCTTCGGAGATCAGGAATTTCTTGTGTTTAGCTGGCGATTACAGGAGGTTTGTTGAAGGATTTTCATCCATTGCAACACTTTTGACCTTGTTGACCCAGAGAAAGCCACATTTTAGCGGTCGAATGCCTGTGAAAAGAGTTTTAAGAAGTTAAAGACTCGACTAACTTTTGCCCCAGTATTAACCCTACCCCAGGACACGGATGGATTTATTGTGCATTGTGATTCCTCTAGGGTTGGTCTTGGTTGTGTGTTAATGCAGCATAGTAAGGTCATTGCGTATGCCTCTAGACAGCTTAAGACTCATGAGAAGAATTAGCCAATGCATGACCTAGAATTGGCAATGGTGGTGTTCACATTGAATATTTGAAGACACTACTTGTATGGGGTCCATATAGATGCGTTTACGGACTACAAGAGCCTACAGTATATGTTCACCCAAAAGGATTTGAATTTACAAAAAAGAAGATGGTTAGAGATTCTTAGGGACTATGACATAAGTGTCCTTTATCATCCGAGCAAGGCCAAAGTAGTGGTGGATGCCCTTAGAGGACTGTCTATGGAGAGTGTTTCTCATGTATAAGATGGAAAGAAAGAGTTGATGAAGGATGTGCATCGGCTTGCACGATTAGGGGTTTGCCTCGTGAATTCAATAGATGGTGGTGTCATTATTCAGAATGGTTCAGAATCCTCTTTGGTGACTAAGGTCAAGGCTAGGCAAGATGAGGATCCTATTTTAGTGAACCTGAAGGAAGCGGTTCAAAATCAGAAGGTGGAGGTCTTTCCAAGGAGGAGATAATGTGATTCGATATCAGGGTCATTTATATATTCTAGGTCTCGATGATTTGAGAGAACAAATATTACATGAGGCTCATGGTTATCGACACTCTATACATTCAGGTGCCACCAAGATGTATCGCAACCTACGGGAAGTCTATTAATGGAATAGCATAAAGGACACAATAGAGTTTATGACTAAGTGTCCAAACTGTCAACAAGTGAAAGTGGAGCATCAGAGGCCTAGAGGTATGCTACAAGTCATCAGTATCCTCACTTTGAAGTGGGAAGAGATCAATATAGACTTCATCACAAGGTTTCCTCGCACTCACCGATAGTATGACTCTATATGGGTGGTGGTAGGCAGGTTGACCGAAGCATCTCATTTTCTACCAATCAAAACTACCGATTCAGCTGAGGACTATGCTAGATTGTACATTCGGGAGTTAGTCCAGTTGCATGGGGTTCCCTTGTCCATCATCTCAGATAGAGGTACTCAGTTTACCTCGTAATTTAGAGGTTGTTTCATAAGGGTCTTGGTACCCAGGTCAATCTTAGCACAATTTTTCACCCGCAGACAAATGGTCAGGCTGAGTGGACCATTCAGACTCTTGAGGATATGTTAAGATTGTGTGTGGTTGATTTCAAAGGTAGTTGGGATGATCATTTTCCTCTTATCAAGTTTGCCTACAATAACAGTTACCACTCCAGCATTCAGATGGCTCCGTTTGAAGCTCTTTATGGGCGGAGGTGTAGATCACTTATTGGTTGGTTCGAAGTAGGTGAAGCTACGTTGGTAGGGACAGATTCTGTTCATGAGGCCATGGAGAAGGTTCATCTTATTAGAGAAGGGTTGAAAACAGCTCAGAGTCATCAGAAATCTTATGCAGATGTTAGACGAAGAGAACTTGAGTTTGGGGTTGACGATTGGGTATTTTTGAAGGTGTCTCTCATGAAGGGAGTCATACAGGAAGAAGGGGAAGCTTATTCCCTATTATGTTGGGTCATACAGGATTGTGAGGCGTGTTGGCAAGGTGGCGTATGAGTTGGAGCTACCAGTAGAGTTAGCTTCGGTGCACCCAATTTTTCATGTATCTTTGTTAAAGAAGTGCCTCGATGATCCGGCCTTAGTTGTTTTAATGGAGAATATAGGTGTGAAGGATAGTCTTACCTATAAGGAGATTCCGGTTGAGATCCTTGATCGTCGGGTATGGAAGTTGAGAAATAAGAAAGTAGCTTATGTGAAGGTGTTATGGAGAAATCAGCATGTTGAGGGAGCTACGAGTGAAGCCGAAGCAGATATGAAGGCTAGATACCCGCATCTTTTCCCTTTCGGCTCAATTCCAGCATGAGGTATCAATTTCCGCCCTAGTACTCTATCCAGTCTCATGTCAAGTTCATGTCTCTATGTTTCTTTCATGTCCTTGCATGCATATATGTTTCGTGAGTTCAGTGCAGTTATTATTTTAGTTCGGAGTCAGTTGCTCAGTTAGTTTTCAGTTAAAGTTGCTCAGTTAGTTTTCAGTTAAAGTTGCTCAGTTGTAGAGTTGTAGTTCCCTCCCTTAGCTCTCCATCAGGTTTAAATCAACATTTGAGGACGAATATTTTCAAGGAGGAGATATTGTAATAGCTTAGACCTCGGAATAGCTTGATGAAGGAAAATAACTAAAATTTGCAGGTCTGTGCAGGGAATGACGACGTGACTGACGGCACAAGTGACAATCGTCAGGAAGGCGATGAACCGTCACTAATGATGTTCAGGTTTGACGGCATGGCTGACGGACCGTCACGGACCTGACGGTGCTAGCAAACCCGGCAGACTAGTGACAAACTTTCGACTAATCCATCGAAGAAAAATTTTCTAGACTCAGGGGTGAAGGCAGACCTGACGGACCGTCGGAGTGGAGACAGCCCGTCACTTGTAGTGTAGGAAGGCAATTTTGGCCGACCTCACTAGTTAGGGCAACAGCACGAATAACGTACCGTCGGGAGTGTGACAGCCTGTCACGGGTACCGTTGGAGTGCCCAGTCGTAGAAATTCTGCCCGATTTTCAAGGGCAATTTTGTAATCTCCCATGCTTTTAACTCCTATATTACATCATTTTAAGCCTTGAAAGAAGTGTATTAAGGGAGTTTAACTTATTCTAAATCATTCCCCTCCCATGCATGCAAGATTAGAAATTTCTCATTGAAGATCAAGCTTAGAATTCTTCTAGTTCTTCTCCAAATATTTTGGGCTTTCAAGGACAAGTGTAGATTCAGTTTACCCGGGTATGAAGGGCTATGAATGGGAGTTTTCTTTCACTATTATGCCCATATCTCTCCTGAATCTCATGAATTCAAGTTGATGATCCTATGGGGTTTTAGCCCAATTTCATAAAATTCTCTATGATTTATTTATGGATTAATTCCATTCATGTTTCAAAGTATGTTTTAAGATCCATGGGCAGATTTTATATCTATTTTGATTATAAATTCACGATTTTAAGTTTTAAAAAATTATGCCCAATTATGCAAGTTTACGAGAAGTTAAGTTTATGATTTATGATTTCAAGTATGATGAGATATCTAGTATGATTGAATTTTTACAAATTACTCATATATGAATTTATGTTTTTGACTTATGAAGTCTATTTCAAGTATGCATGATTTTGGAATTTGGGCAAGCCTACACATGTTAAGTATGTTTTCATGATTCAATTCAGTTTTATAATATTAGCTTACCATATGGTTTAGAGTGATACTCCCTATTTTTAGTTTATGGTATGTTTGGAGCCACCCCATATTCAGATTTCAGACTATGAATGTAATTGCATTATCATCTTCATTGAAATACAATGGTGAAAACCTTGCATTTGGGAGTAGTATCTAGCACCGAATTGGCTAGGGGTTCATGTAAACCCCGGGTCTCAGAACTACGCGCCAACATAGGTTTATATATTTATTTGAGACCTTTCAAGAGAGTTTCTCCTGCCCACAATGGGATTTCAGCTTAATATTGATTTCATGGTAGCGTCCTTAGCCCTGACAAGATTTTCGACGGCTCTGTCCACTTGAGTGTGATAGTTGGGGCATCACATAAGCTCTATCGTGATGGTGTCGGTTGTGAAGAGTCTCCCATTGTTCCTTATGATTTCAGTTATGCATATTTATGATTTATGATATTATATTTTTAGCAGGTTTGATCCAATGATCTGTTTATAAGTTTTTACTTATGATTTTAGTTATGGCAAGCCATATGATTCTATTTTCAGCTTTGGGTCATTTGATTCAGATGTGAGATTCAGTCTATGACTGTTCATGTTTTCAGACATCAACATGCAGTCCTTACTCTCATGATCTTATGATTTATGTTATGTGCATGATTTCAGTTATACCTACTCGGCTTGTTTTACTTACCTTACATACTCAGTACATTTCAAGTACTGACCGCATACTTTATGTTGTATCGTTTCATGATATAGGTTCAGATGCTCAGACTCAGTTTCGTCGTTAGCCAGACTCCGCGGCTTAGTCCAGTTCTCTTGTTGGTGAGTTCTCATCCTTCGAAGACTTTCAGATTGTTGAGTGGCGTTACTTTTAGTTTTCAAACTTTTAGTGAGCTAGTTGGGGATGTTGTCCCATAAGCTCTTTAGTTATGTTAGAGGCTTTTTCAGATAATATATAGAGATGTAGCTTGATCAGTGTTGGTTATGTATGGTTGATATGTATTCAGACTTCCACTTATTCATGTTTTCAGTTATCAGCTATCATTTAAAGTATATGCTTTAGTTATCATGTTCATGTCATAGGTCGACTTGGAGCCATTCGTGGTTCTAGGTTTTGTGTCTCGGTCCGGACCTATGTTAAAATCGTGATAGTAATTCTTTAGTATAAGGATATAGTTGAAAAGAATTACTTATTTTTTTCGTGAATTCTTAAAACGCCACTTATTTTGGAACAAACTGTAAAGAAATGGATCATGGGCCTAACTCAACCCAAAAGTAATTAGCTCATGTGGAGAGAATTGCTCAAGGTCATATAAGGAGAACACCCATCCCTTTATCATATGATGTGAGACTCTTCAACATCTCACCTCACGCTCAGGGCTAGACATCTGGAGCGCGACAATTTAATATAGGCCTCCAATATTGGTAAACAATAATTGGAATGAGTAATGCTCTGATATTATATAAATAAATAGATTTTGGGTATAACCCCAAAAACAAACTCATGAGGGGAGAATTATATTATCCAAGTTCATCTAAGGAGACCATCCATTTCTTTTTAACAACCCACATCATGCCCAGAACTAAACATCTGATGTGGGGGACAAATAAATATAGAGAGAGGCCAACATTAGTACACAATAATTTGGACATTTATTTCAAAATGAAAAAAATTATCTATCTAGTTAATAAGATACGAATACATAATATGATTCATCATTTTATATAGAAAGAATACCTAAAGACCCTCC